>CM041782.1:242149526-242442570 GCA_023374045.1 Limonium bicolor
GACGCAGGTCCGGACGCACCAAATTGAAGAGCAGTCCGTGGAATTATGGACGGACAAGGGGAGGACGCAACCAGGACATAAATGAGTCCGTAGAAATATGGACGGACAAGAGATAAACTGTCCGTGGAAATAAGACCGGACAACTAATAGAGCTGCAACTACGCCGACCGTCTTCTCCAACTTTCTGCGGCGCATGCAATCATATCTATCTACTACTTCAACAATATCAGGCGCCGGCCGACAATCCTCAAAATCCTCACGCGTTACGCAGCCCCAATCCACTCTGCTCCACTGTCTCCATTCCAGCTTTGTCTCCAATCAACCTCTCCTCTGCCTCTATATAAACCCAGTCCTTCTACCATAAATAAACTGCACCACGACGGGAGACTGAAGAAATCATTCACCACACTCATCCATTCTCTTCCACTCATTTTCTCCCGTAACACCACAACATTCCATACTCACGCAGAAACAAAAGAAATAGAAGAGCAGTAGTGAAAGCGAGAGCAGACCAGTTCTTTCTCTAAAATAATGGCTAATTGTATCTGTGCTAACTTCTTATTCCCGTTAATGTCTGAGTAATTTTCTCTTGTATCCTAGGATGGGGGTTTGATTCTAATATTATGTAAAACAGTATTTATCGCCTGTCTCTCTTGTTAAACTTGTTTTAATTCCTTTCAGCAAATATTGTTAAATGCTTTGCGTGACAAACAACTGCATTTTTATGGTAACTATCAACATATGATTTTGAGATAGTCTAAGTACCACAAAGGAATTAATCTTGGTATTTACACTCCGGATTGAGCAGGAAAATACTAAGGCTATTACTAAGAGTTCGTAAATGACAATTATTAACTTTAATAGACAATAAATAATTGAGACAAGGTTATAAATCTGTTTAAGTAATTTAGGCAATTCCCCCACTATCCTAGGATAACTTTTTCCATCCACATCACTTAATTCACCTATTTTTACTGTTTTTATTATTTCTGTGCTAATCCAACAACAATTCAAGCTTGCCTCCGGCTAAACCCCTTTTTACAGTTTTTATTAACTACCAAGACTAGGATAATTGAACAATTTCCCTGTGGATACGACACTTGTTATACTACTCCGAATAGGTGCACTTGCCTATTAGTTTGCTATAAATCTATATATATTAACGTGTAGTTTTATCCCAACAAGTTTTTGGCGCCGTTGCCGGGGAGATTGATTCCATCAATTTCCCTAGTTTCCGGTAGTTCACTTGCTATACTGTAATATTTTGTTTATATTATTTTGTTGTTTGTTTAATTTCTGACATCTAACTTTGGACATTTAATTTCAGCTCTTTATTTTATTGTCATTTATTTTTCAGTCATTTAATTCCATTGTCCTTAACATTTAAATTGCATTGTCCTTAACATTTAAATTTCATTGTCACTAACATTTCAAATTTCCAGTATACTAACTCCTAACATTTAAATTTCTGTCATTAAAATTTCCAGTATACTAACTACTAACTTATAATTTCTGTCATCTAACTACTAACTTATAATTTTTGTCATTTAATTTTCTGTCATTTAAATTCCAGTACTCTAACTACTAACATTTAAATTCAGTTCTTTAAATTCCCTTGTCACTTATTTTCTGTCATTTTACTCTTGTTGAAAAAAAATATAAAAAAAAACTAAAAAATATATCAGTGTTGTTTAATTAACGTTTATCAGCCTAACCAATATCTCTGCCTTTCTTTATCTATTTACTAATTAATTTTGCAATTTCTGACGAACCACAAAGTATCTTCTGTGCATGCCAAACATTCGAACCCGAGGTTCTCCACCAATCAGTCCGAGCCCCGAACCCGAGCGCACTTTATTTAACGCACGAAGAAACCTGAGAAATCAAGACATGGCTAATAACGAAGTTATAGAAGAAATGGACCATGAAAATCAACCAAATCAACCAGAACAGCGTGCCCTCTCTGATTACCACCAACCGGATACCGAAGGAAGGGCATCAACCATAGTTCTCCCCGAACTAACACCGCTAGAAGCCGGATGATGGACTTTCAAAACCCACTACATCACCGCCGTCCGGGATCTAGGCAAATTTAGTGGAGCGAATCCTGATGAAGCCCCAAATCATTTAAGTCTCTTCCTAGACTTCTGTAATTCCTTTGGTCAAACCGGCAACGTCAAAGAAAGAATCCGTCTACAACTATTTCCTCACTCGTTGTCAGATTCAGCAAACAGGTGGTACCGAAGTCTTCCCTCCCGATCAATCCATACATGGCTGCAAATGGCCCAGAAGTTCCTTGCCAAATACTACCCAACCAGTAGAACAAGGCAATTGATCGGAGAAATCAACACATTTTGTCAAGAACCGGGAGAAACGTTATACGACGCATGGGACAGATTCAAGGATATGCTGATGAAGTGTTCCCACCATGGTCTCGACGATCAATCCCTCTGCCTGTCATTCTTCAATGGCTTGGATGATGGAAACCAATTACTTGTAAATTCCTCTGCAGGAGGAAGTTTCATGATGAAATCTCCTCAAGAAGGGATGAACCTTCTCGAAACCATGACGAGCAATACCAGACAGAGGACGAGATCCAAGGGAAGAACGCCACGAGCAGCAAGCCTACTCCATGTTGAGCCTACGGATCATTTATCGGCTCAGATCTCGTCCCTTGCAAAGATGGTGGAAAAGCTAACGACATCTCAAAACGAAATTGTAAAGACAATAGCTTCCCCACCTATAAGTTCATCTCCAAAAGGATGTGTCATATGCGCCGGTCCTCATGAAACCCATCAATGCGAAGGTAAAAGCCAGTACGAGGATGTACAATTCATAGGAAACCGCCCCGGTAACTCCTACAACAATAACATCAACAACAACTACCCATGGAGAAATCACCCGAATTTCTCATGGAAGAACAATGATCAGAACCAAGGAGGGCAGAACAACAGTTCCAATACCTATCAGGGAAACCGACCCCAACCAAACTCTAATATGGGTTATAGAGCACTAGGTGCCCCTCCAGGTTTCCAACAACAACAACAACCATCCTCATCATATGTTGATCCAAACGCAGAACTCAAAGAGATGATGAAAGGTTACATGTCTATGACTCAGAACCAGCTTTCTGCGCAAGAAGCCTTCAACCAAAAAATCAAAGGTAAATTCAATCAAATTGCAGAACATCTCGATCGAAGACCGCCAGGGGCTCTCCCAAGCCATACGGAGCCAAATCCAAGAGAGCAAGCCAAATGGATCTATGTGAAGGAGCACAGTGAAGAAAAGATAGAGGTGGCCAAAACAGCTAAGGTTCTATAACTTCACCCTTCCCTTCAAGAGTGGGTAGTAGCAATCGAAACTTCAAAAAGGAATGTAGCTGAATTGGAAAGCACCGCCAAAGTCTATAAAAATCGCATTCAGTCCGAGAATACCTACCTTGAGCAGTTGGTGGCCAGCTATAAAAATGAAAAACTCGATTTTGAAGAAGAAGAAGAGGAGGTTAAGGCGATAACCTTGAGAAGCGGTAGAAAAACCGACGAGATTCACATCCCGCAAAGGTCAGAAGAATCCAAAGAGGATAGTGAAGAAAGAGTTGAGGTTCCAATGGAAAAAACATCTCCCAGCATCCTCACTATTCCACCAGCTTCAAAACCTTCTCCACAAGAACCGCCTATACCATTTCCACACCGACTCCAAAAGCAGAAATTAGATAATGAATATGGTAAGTTTCTGGCAATGCTGAAACAACTAAACGTCAACATACAGTTTGTCGACCTCATTGCCAAAATGCCAAACTACGCCAAATTCCTCAAATACCTTATCTCCAACAAAACTAAATTGGCCGAAGTCGGTACGGTACCTCTCAATGTAGCTTGCTCCGCTATTCTGCAACAACCACTGCCTTCGAAATGCAATGATCCGGGCAGCTTCACCATTCCAGTCACAATTGGTAGCACCTCATTTCCATACTCCCTATGCGATCTGGTGCCTCCATAAATTTGATGCCCCTCTCCACTTTCAAAAGGCTAGGAATTGGAGAAATGAAAAAGACTAAGATGACCCTTCAACTGGCGGATGGTTCGGTAACTTACCCAAGCGGAGTGGTGGAGGATGTTATCATCAAAGTGGAGCACTTATACTTCCCATGCGATTTTGTCATTTTGGACATTGAAGAGAACTCCACTACATCTCTCATCCTTGGACGACCATTCCTTGCCACAGCCGATGTGCACATTTGGGTAGCCCAGGGGACAATCACCCTTCAAGCTTATAATGAAAAACTGGAGTTCGCATCAGGACGATCTCCAGATAACAAATCTAAAGATCTCAAGTTTGTGCGGGACACTCAATCACCATCATCCCCACTTCTCTTTATCACCCTTCCAGACGGCATGTCTATTACAGAGATACCACCACCAATCCCGGATGAAGAGCGGGATAAGAAAAGAAAACATGTATCCCGGTGGACACTCAAAAATACCATCGAGTCATGCTTTGGATCTCCTCTTCATAACCACCCCCCAGGATCGATCTAACAACAAAGCGTCTAGCCAAAGACGTTAAAGAAGGGCAGCTTTCCGGGAGGCAACCCGGAGGAACTTATCTTTTATATGCTTTTATGCTCTTTTAATTTTCAGGTTCTCTTTAAATTTTGTTTTTGCTAACTCTTAACCCCGTTTGTAGTATGGTTGCTTCTAGTGTCTTCTGCAGGTGCAACTTCATGTCTACACCGCAACCAAGCTACGCTACTTGAGGCTGAAGCTCAAGTGTGGGGGAACTCCTATAACGCTAGCAAAAATAATCTCAGGGGAGTACCAGTCTCTTTAATTATGTTTTTATTTAAATAAAATCTGCAGAGGAGCATTTGTGTGCTTAAATGTTTATTTGTGACCTTTGTGTTCTCTATTTTATCTACTTACCGAAAAGGTCTTCTAAAACTTTCCCTTGTTTTTCTGGTGAACAATGAGGACATTGTTCAATTTACGTGTGGGGGAGTGTGCCCTTTTCGGTGATATTGTATGCTTAAATGCTTAATCTCTCTGCTAATCTTACGTTTGTCCAAATTCAATATCGTGGACCCTTTATATGTGGGTTGTTCTCTTTAAGAATAAATACTGTTATGAATTGTGGGATAAATGGTATAAATGGTACAAATTTTAAAATTTTGATTACTTTTGAGGAGCATTTTTATGCGGTGTGACCAAATGATCTGCAATGGTTGGATTTTTATTGCTCAGGGGTTCTTTCTGTCTTCTCTCTTAGGGATTTCTAAGGGGTGCTTCTCTGTCAAAAAATATATATATACAAAAAATAAATAAGGGACTTGCGAGACACCATTAGTAACCAACAAAGAGAGTTGAGTGTTCTTAAATACAAAAGCTTGATGCTTACATATTATCTTCTCATCTCTTATGCAAAAGTGAAACAAATGCATAAATCTATTTTTCCTTTTGTTTTCTCCTCAATGCCCATTCTTGAGAGAAGTTGGCCATGGTAAAAGTTCTCAAAGTCACCTTAACTAAGAAGCATTGAAGTACTCCGGATCAAACCCCGAAACTCTAATTTTTATTTTACCCTGAGTACACCTGTGCCACCAGCAGTTGATGGATCACACTCCTCAAAAAAGTTTAAGATCATGTACTATTGACTTCTTTATCCTACCCTTCATAATAATATTTGTTAATATTGAGCATTTCCTACTTGCTTGGGTACATGGTTTTGCTTGAGGACAAGCAAAAGGTAAGTGTGGGGGTGTGATAAGTGTCTAAATGATCATGTTTTGTAGGTGTATTTCATATATTATATCAGCACTTTTCTTGCTCATTTCTCACTTATTGTTTGTTTTTCCTCTAGTTTATGTTTTATTGATTAGCTCACAAATTTATTGGTTAAACATGAGGAAAACCAAGCAAGGAACAAAGTAGACAAACAGACGAACGCATAGGCGCAAACGGCTTGAAAAACGGAGTCCAAACGAAGAACCTAGAGCCGGTCAAAGTTCGCAAGTCAACGCAACAACACGTCCGGGTCTTGTCCGCCCAAACAGGGCCGGACAAGTGCAATTGTGTCCGGGTTACGTCCGCCCAAACAGGGCCGGACAAGTGCAGTTGTGTCCGGGTATCTAAGGCCGGACAAGGCCGGACAAAGCTAGAGGTGTCCGAGGATATTGACCCGGACGCAGGTCCGGACGCACCAAATTGAAGAGCAGTCCGTGGAATTATGGACGGACAAGGGGAGGACGCAACCAGGACATAAATGAGTCCGTAGAAATATTGACGGACAAGAGATAAGCTGTCCGTGGAAATAAGATCGGACAACTAATAGAGCTGCAATTACGCCGACCGTCTTCTCCAACTTTCTGCGGCGCTTGCAATCATATCTATCTACTACTTCAACAATATCAGGCGCCGGCCGACAGTCCTCAAATTCCTCACGCGTTGCACAGCCCCAATCCACTCTGCTCCACTGTCTCCATTCCAGCTTTGTCTCCAATCAACCTCTCCTCTGCCTCTATATAAACCCAGTCCTTCTACCATAAGTAAACTGCACCACGACGGGAGACTGAAGAAATCATTCACCACACTCATCCATTCTCTTCCATTCATTTTCTCCCGTAACACCACAACATTCCATACTCACGCAGAAACAAAAGAAATGGAAGAGCAGTAGTGAGAGCGAGAGCAGACCAGTTCTTTCTCTAAAATAATGGCTAATTCTATCTGTGCTAACTTCTTATTCCCGTTAATGTCTGAGTAATTTTCTCTTGTATCCTAGGATGGGGGTTTGATTCTAATATTACGTAAAACAGTATTTATCGCCTGTCTCTCTTGATAAACTTGTTTTAATTCCTTTCAGCAAATATTGTTAAATGCTTTGCGTGACAAACAACTGCATTTTTATGGTAACTATCAACATATGATTTTGAGATAGTCTAAGTACCACAAAGGAATTAATCTTGGTATTTACACTCCGGATTGAGCAGGAAAATACTAAGGCTATTACTAAGAGTTCGTAACTGACAATTATTAACTCTAATAGACAATAAATAATTGAGACAAGGTTATAAATCTGTTTAAGTAATTTAGGCAATTCCCCCGCTATCCTAGGATACCTTTTTCCATCCACAACACTTAATTCACCTGTTTTTACTGTTTTTATTATTTCTGTACTAATCCAACAACAATTCAAGCTTGCCTCTGGCTAAACCCCTTTTTACAGTTTTTATTAACTACCAAGACTAGGATAATTGAACAATTTCCCAGTGGATACGACACTTGTTATACTACTCCGAATAGGTGCACTTGCCTATTAGTTTGCTATAAATCTATATATATTAACGTGTAGTTTTATCCCAACAGTATTTCATTGCACTTCAGCAATGCGGAGGAAGCAACTCCCTCAGCAGTCATAAAAGAAGTCGTTCAACAGCTAGAAGAGAAGGAAGTGCAAAGTGACAAGACGTCACAAAAAGAGGCCTCACTAAAGGAGAAGACACCAGAGGAAGGTGTGACTGCACCTGACTCTGAGAAGGAAACCGGAATCCTCCCCCAGGTCATGGTACCTGTCGACGACAGGTCACTGATGCTTCCACGACAAGCTCAGGAAGAAGGGAGTGACGTAGAATCGCAGTCACTAATCATCTACACGCTCCAGGAGCATGAGCAACTAGGAAAGCAAAAGGCAAAGAGAAGATAGCTCCATCACCACACTCTCGAGAGTTGGAGGAGGTCTTCCAATCCAAGAAGGTTGTTGCAAAGCCTCCGCCTCCCCAATCTCTGAAGCTCCTCAAGAAGCTCAAGGAGCTGGAACCCATGCTGATCAAGGCAAAAAACGTGAACAATAAGTCCTATCCAGTCTTACACAAGACACTAGACATGGAATGGATGGAGCAAATGGGCCTTGGAGAGATTCTAGAGCTACTGGAGTACCAAGGATGGGTGGACTACTTCCAGGAGCCTAACGTCATCTACACTAAACTGCTCAAAGAGCATATGCGACATCTAGGACCACTCCAGAGCGATAACGATGGCGACTACATCATCTCTTAGGTTGAAGGAGTCCATATCAACATCACCAAATCATGGATTTGCAACCTTCAACTTGGAACCAGAAGGGCTTGTTGTTCGAAAGGACACCAGCTGGAATGAATTGGGACATCAAGGCGGCAAAATGGTCCAGCTACTCAACAAAGGGGCCATAATGAATAATTTCAATGCAGTTGAGATGTCCATCCCTGACAGGGTTCTCCTTAGTCTGCTCACCCACAACATCACACCACAGAACCAACACACCCACATCATCAACGCTAGAGATGTGAGGTTGCTTTACGCACTAAAGACCAAGGAGAAAATTGACCTTCCTGCAATGATGATTCTTACCATTGAGGAGAGTCACTACGTCAACCAAGGTCTAGTGCATGGGGGAGTAGTGACCAAGGCGCTACAATAGAACGGATTGGACACCGATAGGTTCCACGAGTGCGCGCGCACTGCTCAGGACAACATCTGCTTAGAGATGTTGTCCAAAATGGGGATCAAGACGAAGGGAGATCAGTTAGTGGTTGCTTAGAAGCCAACCAAGAGCGAAAACTCAAGGTCAGAGCCTCACCCAACCGCAAGAGCATCGGGACTCAAGAGAAAGTGAAGTCTTTCACCGGTCCACGACAGGTTGGGGACAAGTCTGGATACTTTAGCTATGGAGGTTCTAAAGAGTGTGAGAGTTACTCTCACTACTGTGCAGGCCGTCTCCAGAGAACCAAGTGTTCATCACATGGTTCAAGGAGCTATAGACTTCATAGACTCCCACCTCTAGCCCGAGTGTTCTTTGTCTCTTAGAGACATGAGTGGAAACCGTGAGAAAAATTAGTTTCTAGATTACATTTTTCTTTTTTATTTTAATGTTTTTGCTGCCATTGACTATCTGTTTCTCAGAAAATCTTTTGATATGAATGAAGTGCAAACTGTTTTTTTGTCGACTTGAATATCAAACCATTGGTTATGAAATAATTTATTGTATTGGCTGCTTCTTCCTTGATTAAAAATTGCAAAATGATTAGAGATATTTAGTCCCATCCATTCCACTAATCCTACCTCATAACTTGACATCTAAAAAGCCTACAAAAATAGCCCACAAGACGTAGCACCTCATTTATTACCACTCACCGAGCAGTCGTCAAGCATATCCTTCACTGTCTACAAATACCTGCTCAGTTCATTCATCACTCACGATCATCATTTCACCATTCCATAAAGCTCCTACAGCTCAAATGAGAAAACAATCCATTCCACCATTCACAAACTCATGTTCACAAAACATCCAAAGAAATACGTCGTCCAAAGCTATGTCCATCCTAACTTCGACTCATTCACAACTTGGTCTTGAACCTCAAGTGTTACTCCCTCTCATACTACGACTCCTCACTGCATGGAGTTCACAGTAGATTCAAGGAGTCAGATCTTTCCACCACAGCTGAATCACCCTTGCTCGAATTCACCATAGCTAAGAAACCTTGGTTAAAAGTTTCCTTTTCGAAGGATGAACCCTATGACCTAGATGATATCGGATGGGATCTCCACACACGCCACTCTATGTAGATGATCTCGATCACGCTTGTAGTTTGTACTCTATGGAATGTTATGGCCTTTACAATATCTTACATTGTGTAGTTGCTCCCTATTTTTGCTGTATGGCAAAGAGGGAAAGAAAAGATATGTACTTGTGTTAGTATGACTATTTTCCTTGTGTTATGTAATATCTTAGTGAAGAACTTTCTACTATGGTGATAGTATAAATAAAAGCTGTTATCTTTTGTTATTCAAATCTTTCAACCCTTAACAAACTTAGTAGGAATCCTTCTTAGGGGGAATCTCTCAAATTTTCAAATTGCCAAGTACATATACTTTTATATAGGTTGCCATCATCAAAAAAGGGGAAATTGTTAAGTCAAGATCCTTTAGTTTTGACCTTGTGTTGTGTATTTAACATGTTTGTCAAGCTTATTGATTCAGATAGATAGGCAAAAGAGTGGCTTAGCGCACAAGGTTGCAAGTGCACTCAGCACACGACATGTGCCAAACCAGTTGGGCACCTGTCTAGGACAGCTCACGCTAGAATTTCTAGCATACGCAAGAATTCAGGCACCGCATGAAGATATCTCTTATGCTTCAGGAGTAAATCAAAGACAAAGATTGCAAGAAGATCGACATATCTATGCAGACTCACATATTCACACTATCAACTAGCACACAACAATAATATAACTCAGTAATGTGCAAATGGATAAGATAAGTAAAGGGCTACTTATCAAAATGATTACATAGCCATAATGAAGTCTAAAGGAGCAGTTTTGAGCATTAATGAGCCAGACAAGATCAGACAAGTGGGGCACACAAGTGTTGCTCGACCAATTGAGAGAGCTCGGCCGGCGTGTCCAGTAGCAAGGCAACAAGTGTTCCAACAACTCCAGATCAAGTTAAAGCCTCTCTACAATACTAGTGTGCTTGTTATGTGATAGGTCGAAAGTGGAATAGAATCCTTGACTTTACAAGCTTATAGGACGGTAGTTACATCTTACCTAAACCGTATATATACTTGCATTTATTTCGTATGAATGTTAGCCTGTACAAGAGAGAATAAGGTAGAGATAATCAGGGCAAGTGTGAATCAGACTTAAGTGTGTGTAAAGGCTAGAGAGTTGGTGAGCTGGTTAGGATTGGAGTTGTATGACAACACTTTGTAAACTGGTTGACTGATCAGTCGGGGAGCGGTTGGGCAACCGTGGGCCAGCTGTCAGGAGAGGGTAGAGGACTTTGGATAAAGTCCTAAACTGTCCTAGAGTCCGTGTGTGAGGGCGAGGGAGATTGAGTGAATTTTTGTGTGTAAATTCTTAATCAAAATGGAGTTTCCAGTTTAAGTTTATTCTGTGTCTTTCCTTAACCAACAAAGTTTATTTGAGTCCAAGATACATCCACGACCGATCGTGGACGCATCAGGAGCGCTAGCTAGTTTCAGTTAGCCTCGATTTTTGAACCACTATCCTATGTTGATTAGGGTTGATTAGGATCTGGTCGGGTTCTAGGTCCACTTATAACCTAAGTTTAATAACTAAGTCATATAACTATAATTATTAAAACCTAAGTTAGCTCACTAGAACCTATTTAGAGTCGCCACCTAATTTTGACCTATGGTAAATTAGGAAAGGAGTGTTCGGGTTTGGGGGCTTGGTATTCAACTTATTCAGGGTTCAAATTACTTTCATTACCCCTTCTAGGTCATTTTCCTCTACTTAGTTATTTACGGCTTGTTAAGAGGTTGTTTTAACCTAGGTGCGCATGTTTCTATTTTTTTTAGTTTAAAGATTTTTTTGACTGAAATTAAAAGGTTGAAGTTGAAATTACCTAAACTAGGGTTTCAAAAGTTAGAACTAAATTCTGGCTGTGGCAACGGACTTAATGTCCAAACCCATAGACCCTAATTAATCTAGGTGGATATAAAAGTCAAATATAAAGAAAACAAAATTTTGAAACATCCGGGGCTACAGACATGGCATCCGTGGGCCAGAACGTAACTTGGAAAAAACCTAAAAGTTTTGAAAACTTAATTCCCGCCGCGGTTCAGGGATGTCCGTGGCCTCGGACTGGCTGTCCGAGACCCCGAACACGTAGTCCGAAGGCACACACTACCCACGGACAGTGGCGTTTTGGTGGTTCCCTGTGGTGTTTTCTGCTCAAATTTTATGCATGTGTTCCTTGCAAGATTTTACACACATTAGTGATTGAAAGTTTTCAATTTGAAGTTGAAATCAGCATGAAACTTAATGCACAAGTTATTAGACAAAAACAAAGAAAAACGCTAATTCCTAAGCCGAAAAAGTTTTGTTTGATCCCAAATTTTGACAGAGATCAATTAAATTCAAAGGGAGTTAGAAAACCTGTTTTTTAACCTTATTTATCTTTGGAATTGAGATGATCCTTCACATCGGGATACTTCGGGAGCCTCGTTGCGGGTGGACATGAAAGGATTTCGATCCGGGTTTCTGACTCCTTCTTCTTTGTATGGTCAAGGGTGTTTTGCTTATGTATTTGTGGTGTTTTTGTGTGTTTTTGATGTTAGGAAACCTTATTGGAGTAGAAAGGTAATGTTTTTAGTGGTTTAGGGGTGATTTCAACAGAGTTTCGGTATAGATTTGTGGCTCGGGAGTGCAAAAACATGGGAAGTACGTTGACGGCTGTGTTATCTGACTTTGGAAATGTTCTCTTCTACCCTAGTTAATTTTTTGGGAAGGTGTTATACCCAAAATTTCTACCCCCCTGGAAGAGAGTCTCTACTAATAGGCGAGTAGCTAGGGTTCCCAGTTCGATCGGCACATTTCAGAGTACTAGGGACAACTTAGTCATCTCCAGGGGCATTTTCGTAATTTTTCAAGGCTCCTAAGCCCCCTATAGGCTTTCTCTCTCCTCCAAATAAGGGTCAAATCATTTCAAAATGCTTTGAAATTTTAACCCATGATAGAGGATGACATTTGAAGCATAATGGCGTTGGAATTTTGATTTTTTCGAATTTCCAATAATTTTCTAGCAATTTCCGATTGAATCTAACGAGAAATTGAATTTAAAAATATCCCAATATACAAAAAATTCGATTCCACTTTAGAAAAATCAGAAATATCATCCTTTACTCATGTGTAAAATTTTATAATCAAATTCCTTTTGGAAGCCTTTGAGCTAAAATGTTAGTAAATCTTGGTTTTTACCGGATTTTTCTATCTTTAAGGAAGCCTATATAAGGAACCTTATCCCATGATCAAATGAGAACCTCAAGAACCCTAGACTCCTAAAAAAGGCAGCCGTCTCTTTCTCTTCACGTTTTGAACTCCAGAGCCACAATCAAACACCAAAATCTCACAAAAATCAACACCAAAACACATTTTTCAACTCCCACAACATCATCCATCATCAAACCCTCACCAAAACTGCACCAAAACATGAAGAACATCAAGAACAACAAGGAGTCAGAAGATGGGTTCGAAGTTGTTCCGGATCCGCCATCAACGAGGCCTTTGAAGAATCCCGACGTGAAGAAACACCACGAATCTGAAGGTAAAACAGGTTATAACTTTACTTTTCTAACTCCCCACAACCTCATTAACTCTCTGTTAAATTTTGGGCTCAAACCAACCCTTTTCGGCTTCTGTATAGCTAATTACTTTTTCTTCTGGCTTGTTACTTGTTTATCACGTTTCGTACATAATTCGACTTCAAACTGTGATCTTTCAATTACTAACATATTCTACATCTTTCAGGCTACACGTGCATAAATTTTAAGCCGAAAACACCTTCGGGAACCACCATAAAACTCCCGTCCGTGGCTACGGACGGAAACAAAATTTGACCTAATTCTGCCTCCGAAACTCTAGTTTAGGTAACTTACAATTTCACTTTAGTTTTCTGTCAAAAAGCGTTAACAATTAAAAAAACAGAAGCGCACACCTAGGTTAAAAACAACTTTGTAGAAAGCCGTAAATAAACCAAGTAGAGGAAAAACGACCTAGGAAGGATAATGAAAGTAATTTGAACCCTAAACAAGTCGAATACCAAGCCCCCGAACCCGAACTCTCCTTTCCTAATTTGATCTAGGTTAAAATTAGGTGGCGACTCATAATTGGTTCCAGTGAGCTAGCTTAGGTGTTAATAATTATTGTTATATGACATAGTTATTAATCTCAGGTTATAAGTGGACCTAAAACCCGGTTAGATCCTAATCAGCCTTAATCAACTTAGGGTAGGGTTTAAAAACGAGGCTCACAGACTGGCGACTCTGCTGGGGAGAAACTTCTTAATTTTAACTTGTTTAATTTTAAGAAAGAGGGCTTAACTTGAAAATTGTTTATTTATGGCTTTATTACTTTGTTTGTTTACTTTCGTGCGCACTTTAAATTTTTGCACCCTTGCATCATATGAGAGCAAGGGCCCACACAAACCAGTTTCACCCCGGGACCCATCTAGGGTCCCCTGTCAGGGACTCACACCTTTTAGGTGATGTGAATAAGCGGGGGAAAAGAGGAGGATGCCGTCTAACCACATCCCCTTAATACCTGGGCCTTAGCCCCAAGCGTTTTCCTGGCAGTGTCCTTACCTAGCCCATTGTTTGGTCAGTCAAAGACCCGGCCATAGACGCACACCTTCAGGTGATGTGAAAAAAGTGGGGAAGCCCAAAGAGAATAGCGTGCAAGCCTTATTCCTTTATGGTGACCTGGGCCCTAGCCCCAAGCACCTCTCCGGATCGATCCATACCCAAATTGATTTAACCGTCAAGTGAGGACATGTTGAATTTGTGTGGGCCTTGTTTGCTTGTATGATCGGCCCACTTCCCAGTCTAGAGATTGATAGAAACTTTTCTTACATCAACTCAGCCCAACCCGATATCGCGGCTTTATTGTTTGCGGCCCAAAGGCCCTGCTTGATTTGAATGTGTGAGTTATTTGTTCGGGCATCGACCCAAAAGTTTAGATTTAGGTTATTTATCTTTCAGCCCAATTTTAATTATCAATTTAGTTCTAGGCCCATGAAAAACAAATCCACCTAAAGCAATCCATAAAAATCCATCAGGCCTTTCCATTTCAAGGCCCATTCTAGTCCAGGAAGACTTTTCACTCGGGTTTTGACCCACAATCCTAGACATGGGTATCATCTTCAGGCCCAATCATAATTACTCGGCCCAAATTCCAATTCACATCCAGAACAAGGTTTAGAAATTACTTCGGCCCATGCGCTTTACTTCTAACCCAAACACATTCTGGCCGAAGCGCCCAATTCTCAGAACATTCTGGCCCAACCGCCACATCTTCCCAACATTCTGACCCAAGAGCCGCATTCTTTAAACATTCTGGCCCAAGCGCCACCTCTTCACAACATTATTCCGGCTCAAGTGCCACATTCTCACAACACTCCAGCCCAAGCGCCACATCCTCAAAATATTTCTGGCCCATGTGCCTCACTTTCAATTCATCTAGGCTCAAATGCCTATCCACATCCATGATGGCATCATTCAGTTCGTAAAAGATTCAAGCCCAAGTGCTCCATGCGTCATCCATGGGCACTCCTAGTTCAGGCATTTTTCAGAGCCTACTCACAGTCCAAGAAGAAGGCGGTCACAGTCATCTCAGCAACGTCCCAACGGTCGAGAGCTCGAGTCTTCAGCGATGAAAGTCTCCACATGCATAACCTGCCATAACATTCATCTTTCAAATGCATCATTCAAAGTTTTCAAAGAATGGCTATTTTCCAAATCACTAATAGAAGACAATGGTTTTACTAAACCATCTTCACAACAAACGACTTTTTCAAACCGATTTCAAAATGCCTTTTAAGATGAGGTTACATTTTCTGACAATGGAGCATGAAGATTTGTCTTTTGTCTCCAAAAGGTTGAACATGTCCGTCCAAACACCATCATCCAAAACAACCCACAAAGCTGCTCAAATTCAACATCTATTTAATTGTTGTCATAAACCTCAGATCAACACTGGGGGCAATCTGAGTTTAAAGACCAATAACGATTATTTCTTTCGTTTAATTCTGTGAACAAGTCTCTGAGTGAACATTTCGCGAGAGTGCCTTGAGTAGTAAGACCATGAGTGAAAGAGCGCTTCATTTTTACATGACTCAAGGAAGGCCACATTCAAAAGTGAGGCAAACGGCATAACTCCTTTCGAAGGAGATAATCTGTAGATTTACGCTTAAACCTGCGAAAAGTAACAAAGAATGGATACACAACTATCAGGAATGACGAAGCACCTAGGTACAACACCACATAGCCAAAAGCTTGTGAACCTGTTATATCCAAAATTTCAACCCCCCCCCCCCCTGGAGTAGTCTCTAAGGCATACGTGTTACAAAGGGCAAAGTGGTCAAAATGCACCAATGCAAGATTTTCCAAGGACATTCTCGGGATTTTCTATTTTCATATGACTTGTTCATTATCTCCAAACACTTCCAAATATCATAGTCATTATGAAAGGTATTTCATGATTTTCTAATAATGTTTATTCTGGAAATTTAGCTTTTAATTCATATTATAAGCTAATTTCTTTAATAATTAACACATGAAATAGCCTCGAAATAGAAATTAAAAGGTTTCCAAAATTAAAATAAAATTGTCACATGGTTAGCATGACTACATACAGTCATAAACCTGAAATTATCTTATTTGGAACCTTAGCCCAAAATTTAAAAGAGAAATTCAATCATTTTTGCAATTTTCTCTCTCCTATGGAAAATACCGAAATCAAAACAAAATGTCATGAAATTTTAATACAAGATAGAGGATGATTTTTAGAGAATAATGCCGTTGGAATTTCGTTATTTCGACTTTCCAATAATAAGTTATGAATTATGGGAGATTCCAGATTGTGAGATTTTTATCTAATCTATTATTTATCAAACTAATCCGATTCCAACTCTCAAAATTCCTAAAAATCATTATTTACCTTCAGTTAAATTTTTATAATTTTTATCGGCTTGCAACATATTCTAAAAAATCAGATTCCCTTGGAGCACAAAATCAGTCTTTTAGATAAAGATCTTGCTCTATCAATTTGACCATGCTCTATCTATAAAAGGACCTCCCAAAAATGAACTAGGGCAGGGCAGAACACCTCCAAAGTCAGAGAACACAGCCACAAGCCTTCTTCTCACGTTTTTACACTTCCAAGCCTCAAATCAATACCGAAACACTGCAGAAACCACCCCAAAATCACCAAAAACTCATCCTTTCTTCTCCTATTGAACATCCAAGCACCAAAACACTAAAAATACAGAACCAAAACGTGCTTATCAACACAAGGAAGAAGAGGTCAGAAGCTTGGGTCAAAGTCGAACCGGATTGGCCATTAACAAAGCTCTCAAAGATTCCCGACGTGAAGGAATAACAGATATCCGAAACCAAAACAGGTTAGAAACCAAATTCTAACTCCTCTGGTCTAAATACACTTCTGGTTGAAATTTCTAAACGAATTGATTTCTCCTTGCTTCTAAATTAAAATTTGTTTGTGTTTCTGCCTTCTAACTTGTTAGCTAAGTTTCGCATTAATTTTGACTTCAAATTGAAAACTTTTGATTACTAACGTGTTTATAATCTTTCAGGCTACGTACCCATAAAATTTGAGCCAAAAACACCTTCGGGAACAGCCTCAACGCCGCCGTCCGAGGGCGGTCCGCACCCACGGACGTCATGTCCGGGGTCCCGGACTCCCTGTCCGTAAGCCCGGACGCCCACGGACGGCGGCGGGATTTTAAAAAATTCAAAATTTAGGTTTTCTAATAATGTCCGGGCCCACGGACAGCCTGTCCGTGGCCCCGGACTTTGCAATTTTTTGTTTTCCTTTAATTTCGACTCTTCTGTATTATTAGGTAAACTGGGGTCCGTGGTCTCGGACATGGGGTCCGTGGCTACGGACGTAAGCAAAATTCGACCTAATTCTGCCTCCGAAACCCTAGTTTAGGTATCTTTCAATTTCACTTTAGTTTTCTGTCAAAAAATGCTAAAAAACACAAAAAAAACAGAAGCTCGCGCACTTAGGTTAAAACGACTCGTAATAAGCCGTAAATAAACCAAGTAGAGGAAAAACGGCCTAGGAAGGGTAATGAAAGTAATTGAACCCTAATTAAGTCTAATATCAAGCCCCCGAACCCGAACTCTCCTTTCCTAATTTGATCTAGGTTAAAATTAGGTGGCGACTCATAATAGGTTCCAGTGAGCTAGCTTAGGTTTTAATAATTATTGTTATATGACATAGTTATTAATCTTAGGTTATAAGTGGACCTAAAACCCGATTAGATCCTAATCAACTTTAATTAACATAGGATAGGGGTTTAAAATCGAGGCTCACAGACTGGCGACTCTGCTGGGGACAAATTCTTAATTTTAACTTGTTTAATTTTAAGAAAGAGGGCTTAACTTGAAAATGCTTATTTATGGCTTTATTACATTGTTTGTTTACTTTTGTGCGCAATTAAATTTCTGTACTTTTGCATCATATCAGAGCAAGGGTCCACATAAACCGATTTCACCCCGGGACCCGTTTGAGGGTCCCCTGTCAGGGACTCACACCTTTTAGGTGATGTGAATAAGCGGGGGAAAAGAGGAGGGTGTTGTCTAACCACACCCCCTTAATACCTGGGCCTTAGCCCCAAGCGTTTTCCTGGCAGTGCCCTTACCTAGCCCTTTGTTTGGTCAGTCAAAGACCCGACCGTAGACGCACACCTTTAGGTGATGTGAAAAGAGTGGGGAAGCCCAAAGAGAATAGCGTGCAAGCCCTATTCCTTTGTGGTGACCTGGGCCCACACCTCAAGCACCTCTCCGGATCGATCCATACCCGGTTTGATTTAAACGTCTAGTGAGGACATGTTGAATTTGTGTGGGCCTTGTTTGCTTGTATGATCGGCCCACTACCTAGCCTAAAGATTGATAGGAACTTCTCCTATATCAACCTAGCCCAACACGAATTGGCAGCTCTATTTGTTTGCGGCCCAAAGGCCCTGTTTGGTTTAACATGTGAGTCGTTCGGGCTTCAGCCCAAAAGCCTAGACTTAGGTGATTTCTCTTCTGGCCCAATTTGAATTATCCAATTGGTTCTAGGCCCATAAAAAAGAAATCCACCTGAACTTGAAATAACTCACAAGTCCTGAAAATAAAATCTTTTTCGGCTTAGCAACCATCTTCTCTGGCCCGAAGAAAGTTAGGCCCATTTGTGATTTAGGGACCATTCCAGCTCATGTGCTTTACTTCAGACCCAAACACATTCCGGCCCAAGGGCTCATTCTAGTCTAGGTCAACTTCTTATCATGACCCTAACCCAAAACCTTAGATCTAGGTGTCATCTGTTAGGCCCAACCAAAATCACTTGGCCCAAATTCCAGTTCACATATAGAGCAATCATTCTGGCCCAAGTACCACACTCATAACTCATTCCATTTGAGCCCACAGACCAATTCATAGTTTTGGCCCATGAGCTTCGCTCTCAATCCAGAATTTCGGCCCATAAAACATTTGAATCCAAGATAGTTTGCATAATTCGTTCATTCCAGTTTCCGGCTTCAAGGCCCAACAAGAGCATCAAACGAATCTAGACTTCAAGGCTTATCCCTCGGCCCAGTGGCCCATTCACGGTCCATGTGATTTCTTTCAGCTTGTTTGCTCAAAATCTAGATTCAGGCCTACATGTCCGTTCTAGTCTAGGAATCACTCTAATCTATGCACTTCACTCTCAGTTTGACGAAGACTCAGGCCCAGTTACTTCCTACATAACCCATAGGCATTCCTAGTTCAGACATTTTACAGGGCCTACTCGAAGCTTGGAAGGAAGACAGTCATGGTCAATGGCGCCCGACGGTCAACGGCTCCAGTCTTCAACACGTTGGCATCGGACTGTTCAACACCACTATTTCAGAAGTTTTCTCGATTGAGTAGTTTTCTTTTCTCAATCATTCTTCTAACTTTTATGGTAGTTAGCTTCCTTTGTCATTTTAGATTACAACTTTTGGTGTTATCTTTCCATTCGTGAATAAGAGCATAGTTCGATTTTCGTAATTTTTTGTGTATCCATTCAACAAAACAAAAACACAAAAATTTGTTTTTTTTAAGGGATCACAGAGTAATCATTTCCCGACTATGGAATAAAATGACTTGTCTTCTGTTTCTAAAAGGGTGAACATGTCCGACTATCCCATAATATCCACAAAGCATTCCAAAATCCGCATCTGTTTAAGTGTTGTCATAAACCCCAGGTCAATACTAGGGGCAATCTAAGTTCAGGACCGTCATCTTCAGTCTTTCGTTTAAGCGTGTGAACTAGTCTCTAAGTGAAATTCACGAGAGTGTCTTGAGCAGAAAAACCATGAGTGAACGAACGTGTCATTTTTACACGACTCTGATGAGACCACATTCAAAGGTGAGGTGAATGGCATAACTCCGACCGAAGGAGATAATTTGTAAATTTACTCTTAGACCTGCGAAAAGTAACAAAGAACGGATACACAACTATCAGGAATGACGAAGCACCTAGGTACAGCACCACATAGCCAAAAGCTTGTAAACCCTATCATTAAACCTAGCACCCGTTGAGCCTTTCGTATATCCCTTTTTGATATTATGAGCTCCACAAAATAACCCAGCCAATGATGAATGTCCGACCCGGTGACCAAAGGAAGCGAGGAGCCCGACTCTCGGATAACATTATGATCAGTCCGAAGAAGCAATGCCACTATCAGCATGACTAAGCGATCCGCGAATGGTCCCAGAGTGACACAGGATCAAAAGAGCTCACATCAAAACAGCTCTCGAAGCCAAAAACCGGGAAACACAAGAACCCCGAAGGCAAAGTCAAGGAAGGATAAAACAAAAAGGCAAACCCGAAGTGCCTCTAAGAAGTCCAAAGGACAAAAAAGAGAAATGGTGTAAAGGACAACTTCAAAAGTCCAGGTCCAGAAGCTCGAAAACAACGTCAACATGAAGCAGCCAGACGACTTCAAGACAAGGAAGATGAATCCGAGAGAAGACGCAAGTTGCAGCTTTGGTCACCCATTTAAGCTCCACATACCTCAAATATCCCTTCATGATCCCGTCGTCTTTCATCACACCCTATGGCCACGTTATAAGCTCCAAAGACTTCCGACTTGATAGTTGTGTGTCCAATCACGTGAAAGTAACAGATCAAATGCGTAAATCCATCAAATATCGAATTCAATGGTCTAGAAGTTATGACCATGAGCGAGAAATGTGTGCAAACACCAACCACATCGAGTGTAGGATAGGAAGCACCACATCAAAGCATAAGCCTCGACCCTGTGAGGATGAAACTTGTTCGCACGTTTAATCAAAGAAAATACTGGGGGCAATTGATCGTTCCGATCAATTGCCATGAACTCTAGCTCAGATTGTCCTAAGGAAAAATACTGGGGGCAATTGTTGGTTCCAACAATCGCCATGACAACACCAATTGAAACCTAAAGCTTGAGCACCACCATCCCACCACAGGCGTAAGCCCTTACATCCACATCAAACACCTCAGGCGCACATAAGCTCTAACCTCCACACACACACTCTCAAGCCCGTCATTAGCCTTACCCCCACAAAAACATCAGATCTGCCATAACCCTGACCACCATCCAAAATCACAACCTCATCCCAGGTTTATCGTATATCCTGAACACCAACAAAACCCTTTAGCACCACAAAAAAAAACCACACCCCACCAGTGGCATGTTCATCTTCTAAGAAACAAAATGCAAATATGAAATTCTTAGTCAGGAAGTGATTCTTTCACTTTCCTTTTTCAGTAGAGTTTTTCCCAAGCTTTGCCATGTTTGACACATTTTCCAGCAATTTCTTGCTTTAAACAATTTTCCATTCTCATCATTGCCATGTTTGGCACATTTTTCAACAGTTTCTTGCTTTGAACAAATATCTTACATGCACTGTGATTGCATTTTACAAACTTTTGCGTACACCTCACCATCGCCACGTTTGGCCCTTTTACAATTGGCTTTCACCACATGCATTTGCACGAGACCATTATCTTTCTAGCCCATTTTTAGTGCGAGACCCATCATGCACTTAACTCACTTTCACCTAGGTCCAACCTTTAGGCTCGTCATAAGACCTAGATCCATCCTTAGGCTCGTCATAAGACCTAGATCCAACCTTTAGGCTCGTCATAAGACCTAGATCCAACCTTTAGGCTCGTCATAAGACCTAGATCCAATCTTTAGGCTCATCATAAGACCTAGATCCAATCTTTAGGCTCGTCATAAGACCTAGAACCATCCTTTAGGCTCGTCATAAGACCTAGTTGCATTCCTTTAGGCTCGTCATAAGACCTAGTTGCATTCCTTTAGGCTCGTAATAAGACCCTTTAGTTTACCTACTCTCATCAAACACATTGCATTCATCTCATTCATATAGGCTCGTCATAAGACCTAGTTGCATTATCCAGGCGCGTCACAAGACCTGGCGACAAAAAGTTGGCGAGGTGATGGCAATAAATCCTCCTGTGTTATGTCAACTTACTTTGGGATCAATGAATGGTGGGCAAAGGCAATAAGTCCCCAGGGTTTTTACCAGGAGTTATCCCTGCACACCGGCTTGGGGGGCGATGGCAATAAGTCCACATTGGGTCCAGCCAGGAGCATCGGCACGGGTTTCGGTCCCCAGAAGCATCCGAGCATCATCAACATCATCAACATCATCAGCATCATCGGCATCATCATCAACATCATCAATATCATCAGCATCATCAACATCATCAACATCATCAACATCATCAGCATCATTAGCATCATTAGCATCGCTAGCATATCAGCATTCCTACATCTACACATTATTTAGCTTTCATCATCTTCAGGTAGTCAACGCCTTAGAATAGCTTGACATCATTTCATTTTTAGGTAGTCAACGCCTTAGAATCGATTGACATTTACTTCATCATTTCATTTTTAGGTAGTCAACGCCTTAGACTCGATTGACATTTACTTCATCATTTCATTTTTAGGTAGTCAATGCCTTAGAATCGCTTGACATTTATTTCATCATTTCGTTTTTAGGTAGTCAACACCTTAGAATCGCTTGACATATTTTCATTTTCATTCTCACTCATAGGTAGTCAGCACCTTAGAATAGCTCGACACAATCTACATGTAGGGTCTTTTAAGATCCAAAATTTTGGGGTATTACTCAGGCATCAACTAGTCTTTTCATCTTCATTACAAAGCCTAGTTGACGGGGGGCAATCTGTTATATCCAAAATTTCAACCCCCCCTGGAGTAGTCTCTAAGGCATACGTGTTACAAAGGGCAAAGTGGTCAAAATGCACAAATGCAAGATTTTCCAAGGACATTCTCGGGATTTTCTATTTTCATATGACTTGTTCATTATCTCCAAACACTTCCAAATATCATAGTCATTATGAAAGGTATTTTATGATTTTCTGATAATGTTTATTCTGGAAATTTAGCTTTTAATTCATATTATAAGCTAATTTCTTTAATAATTAACACATGAAATAGCCTCGAAATAGAAATTAAAAGGTTTCCAAAATTAAAATAAAATTGTCACATGGTTAGCATGACTACATACAGTCATAAACCTGAAATTATCTTATTTGGAACCTTAGCCCAAAATTTAAAAGAGAAATTCAATCATTTTTGCAATTTTCTCTCTCCTTTGGAAAATACCGAAATCAAAACAAAATGTCATGAAATTTTAATACAAGATAGAGGATGATTTTTAGAGAATAATGCCGTTGGAATTTCGTTATTTCGACTTTCCAATAATAAGTTATGAATTATGGGAGATTCCAGATTGTGAGATTTTTATCTAATCGATTATATATCAAACTAATCCGATTCCAACTCTCAAAATTCCTAAAAATCATTATTTACCTTCAGTTAAAGTTTCATAATTTTTATCGGCTTGCAACATATTCTAAAAAATCAGATTCCCTTGGAGCACAAAATCAGTCTTTTAGATAAAGATCTTGCTCTATCAATTTGACCATGCTCTTTCTATAAAAGGACCTCCCAAAAACGAACTAGGGCAGGGCAGAACACCTCCAAATTCAGAGAACACAGCCACAAGCCTTCTTCTCACGTTTTTACACTTCCAAGCCTCAAATCAATACCGAAACACTGCAGAAACCACCCCAAAATCACCAAAAACTCATCCTTTCTTCTCCTATTGAACATCCAAGCACCAAAACACTAAAAATACAGAACCAAAACGTGCTTATCAACACAAGGAAGAAGAGGTCAGAAGCTTGGGTCAAAGTCGAACCGGATTGGCCATTAACAAAGCTCTCAAAGATTCCCGACGTGAAGGAATAACAGATATCCGAAACCAAAACAGGTTAGAAACCAAATTTTCTAACTCCTCTGGTCTAAATACACTTCTGGTTGAAATTTCTAAACGAATTGATTTCTCCTTGCTTCTAAATTAAAATTTGTTTGTGTTTCTGCCTTCTAACTTGTTAGCTAAGTTTCGCATTAATTTTGACTTCAAATTGAAAACTTTTGATTACTAACGTGTTTATAATCTTTCAGGCTACGTACCCATAAAATTTGAGCCAAAAACACCTTCGGGAACAGCCTCAACGCCGCCGTCCGAGGGCGGTCCGCACCCACGGACGTCATGTCCGGGGTCCCGGACTCCCTGTCCGTAAGCCCGGACGCCCACGGACGGCGGCGGGATTTTAAAAAATTCAAAATTTAGGTTTTCTAATAATGTCCGGGCCCACGGACAGCCTGTCCGTGGCCCTGGACTTTGCAATTTTTTTGTTTTCCTTTAATTTCGACTCTTCTGTATAATTAGGTTAACTGGGGTCCGTGGTCTCGAACATGGGGTCCGTGGCAACGGACGTAAGCAAAATTCGACCTAATTCTGCCTCCGAATCCCTAGTTTAGGTATCTTCAATTTCACTTTAGTTTTCTGTCAAAAAATGCTAAAAAACACAAAAAAACAGAAGCTCACGCACTTAGGTTAAAACGACTCGTAATAAGCCGTAAATAAACCAAGTAGAGGAAAAACGGCCTAGGAAGGGTAATGAAAGTAATTGAACCCTAATTAAGTCTAATATCAAGCCTCCGAACCCGAACTCTCCTTTCCTAATTTGATCTAGGTTAAAATTAGGTGGTGACTCATAATTGGTTCCAGTGAGCTAGCTTAGGTTTTAATAATTATTGTTATATGACATAGTTATTAATCTTAGGTTATAACTGGACCTAAAACCCGATTAGATCCTAATCAACTTTAATCAACATAGGATAGGGGTTTAAAATCGAGGCTCACAGAACCCTAACATTAAACCCTAGGCACCCCCGCTAAGCCTTTCATATATCCCTTTTCGATATTATGAACTCCACAAAATAACCCAGCCAATGATGAATAACTGACCCGGTGACCAAAGGAAGCAAGGAGCCCGACTTCCGAACAACAACTTCACAAGTCCAAAGAAGCAAAACTGCTACCAGCATGATGAAACGATCCGCAAATGGTCCCAAAGTGACACAGGATCCAAATGGGCTGACATCAAAAACAGCTCTCAAAACCGGGAAACACAAGAACCCCGAAGGAAAAGCGATTCAAAGAAGGGCAAACCAGAAAAGCCTCGAAGAAATCCAAGATTGGAAAAAGAGAGAAGGTGCAAGGAACAACTCAAAAGACCCAAGTCCCAAGCTCATAAGCGAAGTCATCACGAAGTAGCCAAACGACTTCAAGACAAAGAAGGAAAGTCCGGGAGAAGGTGCAAGTTGCAGCTTTGGTCACCCTTATAGCTTCACATATCCTAAACATTCCTCCATTGTCCTGTTGTCATTCATCACACCCTATAGCCACGTTATAAGCTTAAGAGACTTCCAACTTAGTAGTTGTGTATCCAATCACGTGAAAGTAACAGGTTGAACGCGTAAATCTAACAAGTGTCAAATTCAATGGCTGAGAAGTTGTGACCGTAAGCAAGAAACGAGTGCAAACACCAAACACGTCGAGTGTAGGTTAGGAAGCACCACATCAAAACATAAGTCTTGACCCTGTAAGGACGAGACTTGTTCGCATGTTTAATCAAAGAAAATACTGGGGGCAATCGATCGGAATGATCGATTGCCATGAACTCTAGCTCAGATTGTCTTAAGGGAAAAAAACTGGGGGCAATTGTTGGTTCCAACAATTGCTATGGCAACACCAATTGAAATCCAAAGATCAAACATCATACACCACACAGGCCCAAATAAGCCCTCATCTCCACACTACCACTACACAGGCCCACATAAGCCCTTACCTTCACATCATACACCATACCCCACCGATGGCATGTTCATCACCTAGGAGGTCTATAGTCTGGAAATGATAATTTCACTTTCCTTTTCAGTAAACAGAATTTTCTTCAAACACTGCCACGTTTGGCACCTCTTTCTACAATTTCTTGTCTTGAACAACTTTCCTTCAAACACTTCGGTTTCATAAACCTCATCATGGCCAAACTTGGCACACTTTCTAGAAATGTCTTGCTTTGGACAATTTTTTATCCTTAACATTGCCATGTTTGGCACATTTTCCAACGATTTCTTGTTTTGGACAAGTTTCCTACATACACTTTGATTGTATTTTGACATGCATATCATCATTGCCACGTTTGGCACTTTCATAATCAACTTTCATCACGATCATTTGCATAAAGTTTACCTTGCATCCGTCCGTACGAAACTCCTCATCACAGACTAGAGATACAGATTCTCACCCCGAAGATACAGATTCTTCAGAGATACAGATTCTCACCCCGAAGATACAGATTCTTCAGAGATGTAGATTCTCACCACGAAGATACAAATTCTTCAGAGATACAGATTCTCAACCGAAGATACAGATTGTTCAAAGATACAGATTCTCAACCGAAGATACAGATTCTTCAGAGATACAGATTCTCAGCCGAAGATACAGATTCTTCAGAGATACAGATTCTCAGCCGAAGATACAGATTCTTCAGAGATATAGATTCTCAGGCGAAGATACAAATTCTTCAGAGATACAGATTCTCAGCCAAAGATACAGATTCTTCAGAGATACAAATTCTCAGCCGAAGATACAGATTCTCAGCCGAAGATACAGATTCTTCAGAGATACAGATTCTCATCCATAGATACAGCTTCTTTAGAGATACAGATTCTCACCCGTAGATTCAGATACAGATTCTCACCATGAAGATGCAGATTCTTTACTGATACAGATTCTTACCTGAGTAGAAGAACTCACCCTCAAGCTCGTCATAAGTCTTACCCACTTCCTTAGCACCTGCCACGTTTGGCACTCTCAGTCCTTAACCTTTTACACAAACTTCGTAATAGGTTCTGGTCCCTAGATGCACCTAGGTCATACAATTCATCATCACATTAAGCACATTTCACTCATTTTCAATCACTGATAGGTAGTCAACACCTTAGAATAGCTTGACATCATATCATCCTTATAGGTAGTTGGCGCCTTAGAATAGTCTGACATTACTTCATTATTGCCATTAGGTGGTCGACGCCTTAGAACAGCTCGACACCCTTCCACTTTACTCATAGGTAGTCAGCGCCTTAGAATAGCTCGACACAACTTGTCGGATTTCAATTGCACATAGGGTCTTTTAAGATCTAAAATTTTGGGTATCACTCAAGCATCAACTAGCCTTTTCATTTCCATTACAAAGTCTAGTTAACGGGGGGCAATCTGTTATACCCAAAATTTCAACCCCCCTGGAAGAGAGTCTCTACTATATGCTAGTAGCGAGGTTCCCCTTTCGATCGACACATTTCAAGTACTAGGACAGCTTAGTCATCTCCAGGGGCATTTTTCATAATTTTTCAAGGCTCCTAAGCCCCCTATAGCTTTCTCTCTCCCTCCAAATAAGGGTCAAATCATTTCAAAAGCTTTGAAATTTTAACCCATGATAGAGGATGACATTTAAAGCATAATGGCGTTGGAATTTTGATTTTCGAATTTCCAATAATTTTCTAGAAATTTCCTATTGAATCTGACGAGAAATTGAATTTAAAATCCAAATATCCAAAAATTCGATTCCCTTTACAAAATCAAAATATCATCCTTTACCCATGTGTAAATTTTATTCAAATTCCTTTTGGAAGCCCTTGAGCTAAACGTTAGTAAATCTCGGTTTTTTACCGGATTTTTCTATCTTTACGGAAGCCTATATAAGGAACCTTATCTCTGATCAAATGAGAACCTCAAGAACCCTAGACTCTCAAAAAAGGCAGGCCGTCTCTTTCTCTTCACATTTTGAACTCCAGAGCCACAATCAAACCACCGAAATCTCACACAAAATAAACACCAACACGTTTTTCAACTCCCACAACATCATCTATCATCAAACCCTCACCAAAACAGCACCAAACGTGAAGAAAATCAAGAACAACAAGGAGTCAGAAGCTGGGTTTGAAGTTCTTCCTGATCCGCCATCAACGGCCTCCGAGAATCCCGACATGAAGAAACACCACGAATCTGAAGGTAAAAACAGGTTTATAACTCTACTTTTCTAACTCCCCACAACCTCATTAACTCTCTGTTAATTTTGGGCTCAAACCAACCCTTTTCGGCTTCTGTATAGCTAATTACTTTTGCTTTTGCCTTGTTACTGGTTTTATCACGTTTCGTACATAATTCGACTTTAAACTGCGATCTTTCAATTACTAACATATTGTACATCTTTCAGGCTACATGTGCATAAATTTTAAGCCGAAAACACCTGCGGGAACCACCATAAAACCCCCGTCTGTGGGTTTGTCCGGGATCTCGGACCTATGGTCCGGCACCACGGACGGTTGTCCGTGGCCACGGACACCCACGGACGGCGGCGGATTTTAAAATTTTAAAAATTTAGGTTTTGCTAAACTATGTCCGGGCCTACGAACATCCTGTCCGCGGCCCCGGACTTTCAAATTTTTGTTTTCTGTTTAATTCGACTTTTATTTTCACATAGGTTAACTAGGGTCCGTGGTTACGGACATTAGGTCTATGGCTACAGACGGAAACAAAATTTGACCTAATTCTGCCTCCGAAACCCTAGTTTTAGGTAACTTTCAATTTCACTTTAGTTTTCTTTTCTGTCAAAAAACGTTAAAAATAAAAAAAGAAGCGCGCACCTAGTTAAAAACAACTTTGTAGAAAGCCGTAAATAAATCAGTAGAGGAAAAACGACCTAGGAAGGGTAATGAAAGTAATTTGAACCCTAAACAAGTCGAATACCAAGCCCCTGAACCCGAACTCTCCTTTCCTAATTTGATCTAGGTTAAAATTAGTGGCGACTCATATAGGTTCCAGTGAGCTAGCTTAGGTGTTAATAATTATTGTTATATGACATAGTTATTAATATTAGGTTATAAGTGGACCTAAAACCCGGTTAGATCCTAATTAGCCTTAATCAACTTAGGGTAGGGTTTAAAATCGAGGCTCACAGAAGGTCTTTTTACAGGAAAAGACTGAGCAAAAGGTAAAGAAAGATCTCTTTACTGAAAACCTTATCTGCGTTAAGAGAAAATGATTTTTAAAATATGCTATAGGTCGAGAAAAATTATGAATATTTAACCAAATTTAAAGGAAGAGTTTTAGGAATTTTAAGAGTTGGAATCTGGTTGTCGAGCTGTTGTTGAGCTGTAAGGCGCTGTGTAACACCCCAACTACAACAACGACTTGAACAATACTTTGCAGCGGAAATCATAACTCCAACATTACTTAACTCCTTGGTGTTACACGCCGTTAGCCACCCACGTGGCTAACAAGGCTAACATACATACATCGTACCGGTCTGATGGACTAAACTCCCGAGCAACTACACATTAATCCGTTCCATGTCCAACATTTAATATACACTTACATTACAACTGTACCGAGTATTTACAAACTAATGCCGATAACAATTACGGTCTTACTACGCCTACAATACACTCTCGATTTGAATGGCCACCCAGGTGCAACAACTACCCGTCCTACTCTCGAACGGCTTGCAGCTCCTTCGTACCTGTAGAGTAATGGGGGCCCCAAAGGGGGTCAACCTTTGCTGTATGGTAATCCCGCAGCCCCGCATGCTACCGGGCCACGCACACTATTTGTCATCTTAGCATGCGGTTGTTATTTATTCCAAACATGCACAACTCATACACACATCATGCTTATAAGCAACATCCATTAAGGAATACATACACAAGGTTAGCACACCCAACATAACAACACAACTTCACTTTATAGCATACACAACTTAATTTCACTCTTCTTAGAGTACATGAACTTCATTTAGGGAGTGCCGGGTGATAAAGCCCGAGCACAACATACATACATTTTTCTTTACTTGAGTGGGGCCTCATATAGGACCGTACACCACATACGTAATTTCCCCCTAACTCCAAAGTGATGAGGTAGGTAAGCCTTGTTAAGCTTGTGGGTGGTTGTAATCCAAGAAGAAAACAACCATAACATAACAGAGAGGGAGTCGAAGCAACATAGGCGTCAACACCCTAACAACATTACACTAATTTCCCTCCTAGCCCGATATGGAGGTCGGGTAGGTAAGCTTTGGCTAGCTAATGGGAGGTCGAAATCCATGAAGGAAATCAACCCTTAACATAACAGGATGGGAGTTAATTACATATATATATATTAACTCCCAAACAATACGCGCGACCGGAACAACCGGATTCCTCTCCATACATAACATATATTTATTAGTTAGAGGTTCCCTTATGGAACTTATCACATACGTACATCACATAGTGTTACTAACTCGGTTAGACATATAAGGGGAGTATTATCCCTTTTTAACAAACGTGGATATCTGTATCCGATAACAACAACAACATATCAAACAACTCACATACATCACACATAATCACAACATATACTAACGCACTGATAGCCGTGTTAGAACGTTCCCATGGGCTGGGACTTTATTCCGCATACCGAACTCTATGTGAACCTAAGGTCGGTTATCTATTATTTAACACATAACTAGGTTAAGCGGTATCGGAATCAATTACGCCACAAATGAATTACTGTAAACTCATTTTATGCTTTATCTTGCAAGGGGCAAACACTCAGAAAACACATAAGCATACAAGCCGGTGTTATCCGTTAGGACACAGGTTTGCAGAAAAACCATACCTGTCACCGAAGATGCACTCCTACGTGTCATCACATGTTCCTTGAAATCTTTGTACCACTGGTAACATTATACTATCTTTAATTAACATCGGGGTAACACAATTATTTAAACGACTAATGCGCCCTTGATTAGCCCCGTTCGGTAGTTTTATACTTTACATTTATATTACAACTTTTCACCACTCAATTACCTTTATACTCACTTAATTTTATCTTAACAACCTTAATAACATCATTACATATCCATCCCCATCATTGGATGTCATTTCCTACTCTTAAACAAAATTTTGGTCAACATTTCACTGTGTCCGAACTTGTGTCGGAGACATCTAAGGTCGTACACAAGTCGAAGCAACTCTGGGGAAAATTTTCAACACGTCCGAACTTGTGTCCGGACATCAAAGGTCGGACACAAGTCGAGAGCAAATCCGGGAAAAATTTTCAAGGTGTCCGAACTTGTGTCCGACATCTAAGGTCGGACACAAGTCGAGACTAAAACCTGGAAAAATTTTTGACACGTCCGAACTTGTGTCCGGACATCTAAGGTCGGACACAAGTCGAGACACAAGTCTGGGAAAAATTTTAGACGCGTCCGGACTTCGAAGGTCGGACAGAAGTCCGGACATCACTCAACTCCGGAAAAATTTTTAACGGCAACGGGGCATGTCCGAACTTCCAAGTCCGGACGGAAGTTCGGACGTACCCAAATTTTCAGCAACCAGAGGCAAATTTCAATCTATTCTTACACTTCCAAAAATCCATACTCACTCATTAAAATCCCAAGTCATTTAGCACCATTTTGCTATCATTCTTGCACTCTCCTAGCTCCATTATTTATCCCCATTACAAGAACCACTCTTCACTCATTTCAACACTAAACAACCCATTTATACACCTTAATTCTCTCAACCACTAACCATCATCCAAGCATTCATATCCCATAAAATTTTGCCATAACCTCCCCATAATCTTACATATTCATCCTCATCCATTATCATCAAACACAACCTCTTCATTCCTAATCTAGCCACACCCTTTCAAGGGTCCTAACAGCACCCAATCAATCCTCACTCATCAACATCAACAATATCACCATAACTCCATAAACACAATACCAATCTCCACCTTAAAACATTTGGCTCTTAAGGCCTTCAATTCACTATTAATTCACAACTCTCTCCACACCAACTAAACACATTTTCAACACATATTTCAATCCACAATTTGGGTTCGTTAAATTGTTTACCCCAATCCCAAACACTAAAACAATTAGCAAGGTTTAAGGTGGATTCCTTACCTTAATTTCGCAAGTCTCTCACATTCTCCTCTTGCTCCTCATTTCTTCCAAAAATCAATTTAGAGGGTATGGAGTTTTCCAACTGTACGCCCCTACTTATCATAAATGCAGCGGAAATAAAATACTAAGGCGATTACAGATCATCGGGTTCCAAACACCCGGCACCAAACCTCACCAATTACAACTTACGACATTACAAATGCTACGGTCTGAACTCGAGAAAACATAGTATAAAAGTAATGATAACAAAATACAGTAGCTCTCCAAATCCTAATTCCCATCCCATACACTCATACTCTTCGTGGCCACCTGTATAACAATCGTACCTGCAAGATGAAACCAAGCAGCCCACCCCGGAGGGGTGAGTCAGTTCCCTGGAATGGAACTGGTACAACTCTCCAAAACAAAGTTTAAAACATAACTCTTGAAACAAACAATAACTCGAAGTCAAACGCTTAAACAAAACAGAAGAACAAGGCACATCAAAATCACCAAGTCAAAGATATCAAGTCAAGGATAGAGATAAATAACAAGAAGTAAAGTGAGTCAACCTAAAAGAAACCACGCCAGAAGTTAGTGAACATCCATTGCTTAAGTTAGATTCAGTTCCAATTAGGATTAGAAAGACCCGAGTAGTCACAAGGACTAGGAATGAAAGAAGATATCCAAGAACCCATAAACTCAAGAGTGGAATAAACCCAATTGGGAGAGATGGCCCCCACCGCCAGTCAGTTGCCACAAGGGCGAGGTAAACAGACCTCCGCTGTCAGTTGCCACAAAGGGCGAGGTATAGCAGACCTCCGCTGCCACCGACCCGTTCTCGTCATCGGTGAAAAGTGAGTGCACCACTTATTAGAATAATCCATACCCAATACCAAGATTGACATTTCCCATATTCCCACTAGACTATCAACTGTACAAGTGCAATACCAAAACACTCAGTCCTACAGAGTGCAGAGGCGTAAACCCTCAACAGTCAATATCCAATGAGGCAACCAGATAAAAGGAACCAATGATCATGTGAGTAGTACATCCAAGGCTCAGTTAGTCACAACAGGCTGAGTCAGTCACACAACAATTTCCTTTCAAGATACATTCATACTCATTTAGCGTTTCTCAAAACGTTCCATAAAATTCGTCACCAAAAGCATCTGAGTACGAGAAATCGTACCTGGTATATGTAGAAGCAGCAATCAAACTTGAAAATGCGAACTACTTCCACTAATCACCTATAATTAAAGTATTCCAAGTATTAATTAGTTAAGGCACTATAATGCTACACATCCCCCACTCTTATTAGTCTATAGTTTCGTTTTACAGTTACTCCCTCCTAGGGAACTGGCTAGATCTCGTAATTAAATTTTTAATGTAAACTTATCTTACTCCATTTTCCCACTCCTGATTATAGGTTTGTTTTAATTAATCCCTTGGGTTACGTTGGCTAACTTACTTTGACACCTATTAAGGTTTAGGATGTGTATTTCCCCCTAATAGTCTACCTGGACGTCACACTAACCTTTAACATTTTTAATTGCCACGTAGGAATTAGGTTTATCCCAATTTTTCCCTCTTAATATGTTTCCCATAAGGAATGTTACTTCTTTTATTTACTTCTAATGTATTTATATACACTTATATTTTTCTTAGGATTTATCCAAAACATTCTTTAAGAAATTCTTATTGCATTTAATTATATCTAATATCTTTTAAACATCTCCACACTGATATATGGTTTATACATAAAGTGTTTCCCTAGTTTAATTAAGCATATTAACCTCCATAATAATAATATGTAGTTTAGTTTAATACCTCGATTTAATATAAGTCCCTATTTAATAATATTTATGTGTAAACAACTTTTACTTCACCAGAAAAGATAACACCCAAAATATTTATAAACATACTGATATAAAATGTTAATTTAGGCTTAATTATTTTCCCATCCTAAAGTTAATTACCCAACCTACTTTAATTTTTAGTTACATTAAAAACCTTATATTATAGGTTATTCTTATGAAAAACTCATAAACATAATTTTTAAACATATTTACCCCTGCCCAAAAATTCCCAAACTTAATATATAATAACTATAACATTTTAGACATATTATAAAATTTTTATTCCATAAAAATATCTTTTAAATCACCCAAATAATTCCATAATACCCGTAACTTGCAAAAATCATAACTTATGTTTAATAACTCAAAACCCTTATTAATTTACATCAAAATAAACTACATTAAATAAGGAATCTATGGTTAAAATTTCAAGCCAAAACACATTCGGGAAGGCCATTAAATAAATCTAGCAAGTTAGGACTTTATTCTGGAAATAATATAAAAACTTATACTTATATTTTGAAACGTTTTCGTGGCCGTCCATTCCTTTTAACCGCGATCGGGCGGCCCAGAATCCTCGAGTTCTTCAGCGATCTCCCCATTCCGACCCGAGTACTAATCACCCTATAACTCACAATCTACAACAGAACGAAATTCGATGATTCTTGTTCCTATCGATTCGTAATCAAATTCCGGTTCCAATGGTACCAATTTCCCCAATTATAATGCAGTATACACCAAGTTTCGAAATCGATTCGAGAGTTAGGGTTCATTTCGGTACAGAACTTAATTCCGTTGCAATTCCTACAAATTCTCCCATTGTAATGCATAATAGGCTAAATTGGCATGTGGGTTTGATCGGTGATGAAATTTCGAATGGCATCAATAGAACAATTTGACCAGAAACTTACCGGAATAGCATTAATCGGGGTGAAACCAAGTCGACAATTCTGGAATCGGTATTTTATGCGTTTCAGGTACGCCCTTCTCGAATCAACTCGCACCAACTGAGAGAGATTCGATTCATGTAACCTATCACAATCCAAACTAGACATGTCACTCTAGATGCTAGTGGAAATCATTGATTTTGATGAACTAGGGAGAAAGTTACAGATCTCGCAAGATTGGTTTACCTAGTTGTTTCGGGATGAACTGGGCAAAATTACCGACGTGGTCGAGTAGGCATCTTTAGACAGTTCTAACTCCCAAACCAGTGCGAATCAGCCTTGGCCATCAACATGAAAGTTATAGAGGGATTAGAGATCTTCAAAACAAGCTAAAGAACAAGAATTTGGATGAGAATGAAGAAGTTATGCGTGACGAAGTTTACCCGATTTCAGTCAAAACTGCAGTTCTGGGTTACGAACTTGCGAGGAGCCAACTTTGGATCAATTTTCCGGTTATTGTAGAAGGAGTTAGATGATGTGTGAGTAATGGTTGGAAAGATGGGATTAAGGAGAAAGAATGTAACAACGGCATATCAAATGGTGGAGTAGATCAGGATATAGGCGTCTCAAATTCGACCCTCGACATGCCAAACTGTCGAAAAACTGGGACTGTTCAGTGGTAGTGCCTGGCTGGCTGACACGTCAGCATTTCTCAAAATTTTGGCTCTAAACTTCAATCTATCATAACTTTGGCTAGGATGATCCGTTTTTGACGTTCTTTTTATCGATCTTCATGGTTTTTCATAACCTATTTATTGGTATAGGTTTCATGGCCTAGTTTGACCATTCTCAAAAAGTCAACTCTAGCAAGGCTTAATAAGCTTTAAGGTTTCTAGAATTTAATCTGACTTTTATGTTTCAAAACAATGTTCCAACACTTCCTAAAATCTTTATAATATATTTGGAGTGTTTAGAAATTTTCCCAAGATTTATTGACTTATAAATCTTATTATTAAATTCATAATACTATATAATAATGTATAATAATTAGGGTTAAATAGGAGAAAACCCCTAAATAAATTTCACAACTCCATATAATAATTTAATATTCATTATTCCATATAATAATTTAATTTTAACAAAAGAAATCCCCTAAATTAATTTAAATTAATTTAGGGGTATTTCAGTATATCCCCCTTAAAAGAAACTTCGTCCCGAAGTTTAATACCAACTAATAGCTACTCACACCACATCAGGTGTGCTGTCAAAATTACCAGAATGTTCATCCAATAACAATCCCAACCAAAATTCCATACCAATCCATTCCCCTCATTTCCATTTCCAGATTCCACGCAAAATTATTCAGCGTCAAACCAAACCAAGATTTTCATAAATAGAAATCAAGATTCACACAATGTATAAATCAAGTACATGCATACACCTCTCCATCATTCCTAACAAAACAAACAGGGCATAATCTGGATGAGGTGACGAAGGAAGAGTATGCACTACCCCCCCCCCCGAAAAGAGCCAAGGTACGCCCTCGTACCGCTATGAACAAGAACCCAGTCGAGGCAAAATACAAGGAAATATCATGGAAATATGTGGGTACTTCACTCTCATAGAGTCCTCAGTCTCCCAAGTAGCTTCTTCAACCCCATGATGCTCCCAAAGAACTTCACTAGCTTGACTGATCTGCCTCTCGTTTCCCGGACCTTCGTGTCCAGGATCTGAATGGGAGTCTCCTCATATCTCAGTGTAGGTTCAATCTCCAATCTCTCTGGCTGTAGAACGTGAGAAGGGTCAGGTACATACTTCTTCAGCTGCGATACATGAAATACGTCATGTACCTTCCCCAACTCTGCTGGTAGGTCTAGTCGATACGCTGCTGGGCCCACGCGCTCCGTAATCCTGTACGGACCAACATACTTAGGGCTTAGCTTTCCTCTCATCCCAAATCTGAAGATACCTCTCATCGGAGACACTCGTAGGAAAACCATATCACTGATCTGAAATTCAAGCTCTCTGGTACGCTGATCCCCGTAAGATTTCTGCCTAGACTGCGCTGCCCTCATGTGCTGCTGAATAACCTGATGTCGTCCTGCAGTCTCTGAATATACTCTGGGCCAATCACAACTGTCTCAGCAGGGTCACTCCATGATAAAGGTGTCGGCACGGTCTGCCATACAGAGCCTGAAATGGGGCCATGCCGATAGACGAGTGATAAGAATTGTTGTAGGAGAACTCTACCAAGTGTAGACGCTCTATCCAACTCCCCTGATAGTCTAAGGCGACCGCTCTCAACATATCTTCTAGTGTCTGAATCGTCCTCTCGGTCTGCCCATCTGTTTGAGGGTGGAAGGCTGTGCTAAGTCGCAACTGAGTACCAAATGCCTCCTGTACCTGACGCCAAAATCTACTAAGGAAACGTGCATCACGATCGGAGACGATCGTCTTCGGTACCCCATGGTACCGGATGTGCTCTGTGGTGAACACCTCAGCTAGTTTGGGCACCTTCCATGTGTCCTTGATAGGTATAAACTTAGCTGTCTTAGTTAGCCTATCGACTATCACCCAAATTGTGTTCAGTCCACCTCTGGCTGGAGGGAGACCGACCACAAAATCCATACTAATATCGTCAAACTTCCAGCACGGTACCGGTAGCGACTGAATCTGGCCTCCTGGTCGTCGATGCTCGAACTTCACCTTCTGACAGGTGAGACATCGCGAGACGAAGTCTGCTACATCCCTCTTCATCCCGCTCCACCAGAATAGCTTCTTTAAATCCTTGTACATCTTGGTGGCTCCAGGATGTACGGACAATGTAGAGGAATGAGCTTCAGAGAGAATCCTGGTCTGAAGTTCTGTCGCATCCTGAGGAACGCAGAGTCTGCCTCTGACCCGAAGGTGTCCCTCGCTGTCTAGCTCGTAGTCATACTTCAGACCATCAGTCAACCCATCTGCTAATTTCTGCCTGATACCCTGTAGATACACATCACTACCTGCGCTGCATATACCTCCTCAGCTATCGTGGTCGTCTCTATGAGAGCAAGAAGTGAATATGCTCTTCTGCTCAGAGCGTCTGCCACGACATTACCTTTACCCTCAGTGTACTGGAGGTCGATATCATAATCAGCTAGTAGCTCGATCCACCGTCGCTGTCTCAAGTTCAGCTCCTTCTGGGTCCAGATGTATTTCAAACTTTATGATCTGTCATAATTCGGACCGTGGCTCCGTACAGGTAGTGTCGCCAGATCTTCAAGGCAAAGACTATGGCGAGGAGCTCAAGGTCGTGTGTGGGATAATTTTCTTCGTGCTTCTTCAGCTGTCGAGAAGCGTAAGCCACGACTCTGCCATTTTGCATCAAAACTCCACCGATCCCCTTGCCTGAAGCGTCACAGTAAACCTCGAATCCCTCATTCCCCTCGGGAATCACCAATACAGGAGCTGTGGTCAGAGCATCCTTCAGTGCCTTAAAGGAGACCTCACATGCCTCTGTCCATACAAACGGGCTATCCTTCTTCATCAGAGAGGTTAAGGGCTTGGCTAGCCTAGGAAATCCTTCACAAAGCGTCTATAATAGCCAGCCAACCCAAGGAAGCTCCGAATCTCAGTCACTGAGCGAGGTCTGTGCCAGCTCTTTACGCCTCAATTTTCGCTGGGTCCACTGAAACTCCCTCAGCTGAGATCACATGACCAAGAAATGATACCTTGTCCAGCCAGAATTCGCACTTGCTGAACTTGGCATAGAGTTGCCTCTCTCTCAGAGTCTCCAAGACTGTCCTCAAATGCTGCTCATGTTCCTCTTTGCTCTTGGAGAAGATCAGAATGTCGTCTATGAATACGACCACTGACTTATCTAGCTGGGCTGGAAGACTCTCTGCATCAAATCCATAAATCTCGCCGGTGCATTGGTCAGTCCAAACGGCATCACTGTGAACTCATAGTGGCCGTATCTGGTCCGGAAGGCTGTCTTCTCTATATCTGACTCAGCTACAGCTACAGCTATCTGATGATACCCGGAACGCAGATCAATTTTAGAGAACACCTTAGCTCCCCTCAGCTGGTCGAACAAGTCATCGATCCTGGGCAGTGGGTACTTGTTCTTGATTGTGACATTGTTCAGCTCTCTGTAGTCGATACATAGTCTCAGGCTTCCGTCCTTCTTCTTGACGAAAGCACTGGGCACCCCAAGGGAGACACTGGGTCTGATGAAACCCTTATCTAGCAGTTCTGCAGTTGCTTCTTCAATTCCACCATCTCTGTAGGGCCCATCCGGTAAGGAGCCTTGGCAATTGGTCCTGTACCGGGTATGAGGTCGATGTTGAACTCAACCTCCCTCAATGGTGGTAGTCCAGGTAACTCCTCCGGAAAGACGTCGGGGTACTCCGACACAACAGGTACTCACTCTTGAACTTTGGATCTGTCCTCAGATCCTGGGCATAACAGTAGTAGGCGGTCGCTCCCTTGGACACTTCCTTCATCAGGGATAGTGCCGATACAACCTTCACAGTCGGCTGTTGGGCTGCATTCGGTATGAAACTGTGATCCCTGTAGCTGACTTCAAGAGGAGGCGATGCTCTGCGCAGTGTAGCCTACCTCTGTATCTCTGTAGTGTGTCCATGCCCACAATTATGTCGAACCCCATGCCAGGGAAGACAATGGCATCAAAGAGGAAATCTGCTCCCTTGATGCGTATGTTCAAGTCCTTACATTGCTTACTGCACTTGATTAATTCTCTGGATGGCAATAAGACTGAGCAGTCATGGATATCTTCTGTAGGGGCATCTATCTTAGCATGGAATGCCTGGGATATGAATGAATGGGAGGCTCCAGAATCAAACAGAACAGTGGCTTCCACCTCATTAATTAAGAACGTGCCTGAAATCACAGAGTAAATTCTAAGATTCTCAGGCATTATTCCAAGGTAATAAATCAGGCTAGTAGTTATACCTGTGATGACCATCCCATTGCTCTTCGCTTGAGCCTGGTTCAACACAGTTAACCTGATCTCTGAGTTCCCAACCCCTACAACGACGAAACAAACTTATAAGATTTCCATTCTTATTAAGGTCTTCATGAGCATTTAATGACTACAATGCTGAAATTGCATAAATTACAAGCTAGATCTGTCTAAAGGTCAGGTTTAAACGGCCAGGTTTCATGTGAGTCTGGTTGATGATGGATGTGGGGGCTGTGTGGGGCTTAATTCTCTTCACCCCATGGTAGATAAGTCTGGCTGCTCCCCCGAATATCAGCACATCACCCGACTTCAGGAGGATCTTTGTAGCAAGATCCATTCTCTTCTGATCTCCAAATAGGAATTCCGCGTCGTCTCCAAGTGATATGGACACCACTGGAACTCCTCTGGTGATGGACTCCAGAGACTCGTCCCTATCCTGATGCATTCCTAGCTTACCTTCTTTCTCATAGAAGTTGATGATGCACACGTCTGAGGTTAGGTCTGGGACGGGCTCATCCTCCAATTCCTGGGCTGCTTTAACTGCAGCTCCAATGATGGTCTGCAACTCTCCTGGAATTGGTGGCACCTCCACCTCTTCGTAGGTTCTAGTGGTGTGGTCCCACTTCTTACCTAGGCACATGATCTTCACCTTCATGGTTGCACCGTTCTTGAAGGTAGGGGTGTAAAAGTTTCCTCCTTTCACACCTAATTCTCTGATCTTGAGGATTAATGCATATTGGTCAGCTGGGGTCAAAAATTCTCGTAATAAGACCATCCCAGGTCTCAATATCTCACACTTCTCTGGCGGGTGTGGTTTGGCCTCAAAGGAAATGGTGGGTGTGGAAATAGGCAATACAGGAAAGCAAATATCGAAAGCTGAACGAAAACAACAGTTGCCATTAAGTAATCAAGTCAATGTTCAAACTGGTCTTAGCACAAAGGTGTAAAGAAAGAGGGATTTATAGTTCATCCCTTTACAATGCAGAGGAAAATTATTTGAAGAAATGAAGCAAAACGAAGGTCTAAGCTTCTTCAGTAGGAAAGTAGTCCTCACCAGGTGAACTCGGGTCATCACTCGCCGATTCGACACGGTCCACCAGGTTGAGAACTGGTGCTTTGCCTGGCCTCTGAGGGTAGTTCTGGGCAGGACGATGGATAGATGGTCCAGCACCTCCTGTGCCACCTCTACCTCCTCCTCCACTTGTATTAGTAGTTGGGGCTTTAGTCGCTGACCCGGTGTGTGGCTTGTAGTTCCTGGAATCCGGGTTCGAGAAGCACTCAAAGGATCTATGCCCCTTCCTGCCACAGTGGTGACACGTCACCAGAGTCCCGTCACACTCCTTTCCTGGATGGTCCTTCTCACACCTCCTGCAGAAGTACCTTCTTACGGGTTGGTTTCCTGTTCCAAGTCAAGGTCAGTAGCGTGATAGCAATACGTAAGAACATTGTAGATTCTGTATTATCTTACCACTAGGTGGATGGGAGCGGATTGGCTCCGCATCAATATGTGAAGGAACCATGGCCTTTTCATTCTTCCCCTTGTAGAACTTGCCCTTCCTTTCATAGTTCTGGGAAGAGTTTCCTCCACTACCTCCTCCAGTATCTCCCTTCCTCTTGCCTAACACAGAATCCTGATAGGCAATGGTGGTTTCGCAGTCGTTTGCATCATCAGCTAGTTCCTGTCGTTACAATATGTGTTAGTGGAAAAATCTTATCAACCCAGAAATTCCAAAGTCATATTCCATACCTGTAAAGTTTTCCCCTGGTGGAACCGATCATGTTCATTATCCTGAAGTTCAAGCCAGTATGAAATTTATCCACCAGGTACCTCGGAGCGTAAGCTCCCTCTCCAATGACAGCAAGCAACTCCACAAACTTGTCATAGTATCAGCAACAGAGGAAGTCCCTTGCTTCAGCTGCTCAAATTCACTTCTCATCCTCTTTGTAGGTAGGACGGGTAGAACTTAGCTCTCAAGGCCACCAGAAAAGCTTGGAAATCAAAGTTCGCCTGAGCGGTCAGCTCGGCTCTGGCTGTCTGCCACCATCGATGAGCTGGCCCTTGGAGGAAGTATGCCGCTATGTCCACTTGGCGATCTGCTGGGACATGTAGAGAGGTAAAAGCCTTTTGAATCTCAGCGATGTATTTCTCCAGGGCTTTCGGTACTGGCTGGCCTTCATAGACTGGGGGACGAAGATCGTTGACCGCTTTCAACCAGTTGAACTCTCGCGGACCGTGGGGTGGTGGTGGCGGTGGTTGAGGGATCTGAGCCTGCTGCTGAGCTAATGCAGCGGTTACAATCTGAGCTATGACCTCAGGGGTAACAGCATCGGGTCCGTAACCACCTGGGGGTCCCGCTCCTCGTCCTCCTCTTCCGCGTCCTCCTCTTCCTCCTCTTTGAGACATTTAGCTGTGAGGATGGTATTTGTTGTTCAGAAGTTGTATGTTAAATCTAGACATCTATGTAGTAACGTGCGAAGTGTTTCATAACTACCCAGGGACGGTGTGTAGTTAGAGTGTTCATGAGTGATGTAAATAAGGTCAAGTATGGGGTAAGGGTAACGCCTTTCTGGAATCCTCACTTCCCAATTCTACCCCACTTCCCCAGTTTTAAGGGCACCTATATTCTAAGTATTTCACTCGGCTTGTTTTCTCGGGCTCAGAGCGTAACTACGCTCTGATACCACTTTCTGTAACGCCCCTACTTATCATAAATGCAGCGGAAATAAAATACTAAGGCGATTACAGATCATCGGGTTCCAAACACCCGGCACCAAACCTCACCAATTACAACTTATGACATTACAAATGCTACGGTCTGAACTCGAGAAAACATATAAAAGAATGATAACAAAATACATAGCTCTCCAAAGTTCCTAATTCCCATCCCATACACTCATACTCTTCGTGGCTACCTGTATAGCAATCGTACCTGCAAGATGAAACCAAGCAGCCCACCCCGGAGGGGTGAGTCAGTTCCCTGGAATGGAACTGGTACAACTCTCCAAAACAAAGTTTAAAACATAACTCTTAAAAAACAATAACTCGAAGTCAAACGCTTAAACAAAACAGAAGAACAAGGCACACAAAACACCAAGTCAAAGATATCAAGTCAAGGATAGAGATAAATAACAAGAAGTAAAGTGAGTCAACCTAAAAGAAACCACGCCAGAAGTTAGTGAACATCCATTGCTTAAGTTAGATTCAGTTCCAATTAGGATTAGAAAGACCCAAGTAGTCACAAGGACTAGGAATGAAAGAAGATATCCAAGAACCCATAACTCAAGAGTGGAATAAACCCAATTGGGAGAGATGGCCCCCACCGCCAGTCAGTTGCCACAAGGGCGAGGTAAACAGACCTCCGCTGTCAGTTGCCACAAAGGGAGGTATAGCAGACCTCCGCTGCCACCGACCCGTTCTCGTCATCGGTGAAAAGTGAGTGCACCACTTATTAGAATAATCCATACCCAATACCAAGATTGACATTTCCCATATTCCCACTAGACTATCAACTGTACAAGTGCAATACCAAAACACTCAGTCCTACAGAGTGCAGAGGCGTAAACCCTCAACAGTCAATATCCAATGAGATAACCAGATAAAAAGGAACCAATGATCATGTGAGTAGTACATCCAAGGCTCAGTTAGTCACAACAGGCTGAGTCAGTCACACAACAATTTCCTTTCAAGATACATTCATACTCATTTAGCGTTTCTCAAAACGTTCCATAAAATTCGTCACCAAAAGCATCTGAGTACGAGAAATCGTACCTGGTATATGTAGAAGCAGCAATCAAACTTGAAAATGCGAACTACTTCCACTAATCACCTATAATTAAAGTATTCCAAGTATTAATTAGTTAAGGCACTATAATGCTACACATCCCCCATCTTATTAGTCTATAGTTTCGTTTTACAGTTACTCCCTCCTAGGGATCTGGCTAGATCTCGTAATTAAATTTTTAATGTAAACTTATCTTACTCCATTTTTCCCACTCCTGATTATAGGTTTGTTTTAATTAATCCCTTGGGTTACGTTTGGCTAACTTACTTTGACACCTATTAAGGTTTAGGATGTGTATTTCCCCCTAATAGTCTACCTGGACGTCACCTAACCTTTAACATTTTTAATTGCCACGTAGGAATTAGGTTTATCCCAATTTTTCCCTCTTAATATGTTTCCCATAAGGAATGTTACTTCTTTTATTTACTTCTAATGTATTTATATATACACTTATATTTTCTTAGGATTTATCCAAAACATTCTTTAAGAAATTCTTATTGTTTAATTATATCTAATATCTTTTAACATCTCCACACTGATATATGGTTTATAATAAAGTGTTTCCCTAGTTTAATTAAGCATATTAACCTCCATAATAATAATATGTAGTTTAGTTTAATACCTCGATTTAATATAAGTCCCTATTTAATAAATATATTTATGTGTAAACAACTTTTACTTCACCGAAAAGATAACACCCAAAATATTTATAAACATACTGATATAAAATGTTAATTTAGGCTTAATTATTTTCCCATCCTAAGTTAATTACCCAACCTACTTTAATTTTTAGTTACATTAAAAACCTTATATTATAGGTTATTCTTATGAAAAACTCATAAACATAATTTTTAAACATATTTACCCTGCCCAAAAATTCCCAAACTTAATATATAATAACTATAACATTTTAGACATATTATAAAATTTTTATTCCATAAAAATATCTTTTAAAATCACCCAAATAATTCCATAATACCCGTAACTTGCAAAAATCATAACTTATGTTTAAAACTCAAAACCCTTTAATTTACATCAAAATAAACTACATTAAATAAGGAATCTATGGTTAAAATTTCAAGCAAAACACATTCGGGAAGGCCATTAAATAAATCTAGCAAGTTAGGACTTTATTCTGGAAATAATATAAAAACTTATACTTATATTTTGAAACGTTTTAATCGTGGCCGTCCATTCCTTTTAACCGCGATCGGGCGGCCCAGAATCCTCGAGTTCTTCAGCGATCTCCCCATTCCGACCCGAGTACTAATCACCCTATAACTCACAATCTACAGAACGAAATTCGATGATTCTTGTTCCTATCGATTCGTAATCAAATTCCGGTTCCAATGGTACCAATTTCCCCAATTATAATGCAGTATACACCAAGTTTCGAAATCGATTCGAGAGTTAGGGTTCATTTCGGTACAGAACTTAATTCCGTTGCAATTCCTACAAATTCTCCCATTGTAATGCATAATAGGCTAAATTGGCATGTGGGTTTGATCGGTGATGAAATTTCGAATGGCATCAATAGAACAATTTGACCAGAAACTTACCGGAATAGCATTAATCGGGGTGAAACCAAGTCGACAATTCTGGAATCGGTATTTTATGCGCGTTTCAGGTACGCCCCTTCTCGAATCAACTCGCACCAACTGAGAGAGATTCGATTCATGTAACCTATCACAATCCAAACTAGACATGTCACTCTAGATGCTAGTGGGAATCATTGATTTTGATGAACTAGGGAGAAAGTTACAGATCTCGCAAGATTGGTGTTTACCTAGTTTGTTTCGGGATGAACTGGGCAAAATTACCGACGTGGTCGAGTAGGCATCTTTAGACAGTTCTAACTCCCAAACCAGTGCGAATCAGCCTTGGCCATCAATGAAAGTTATAGAGGGATTAGAGATCTTCAAAACAAGCTAAAGAACAAGAGTTTGGATGAGAATTGAAGAAGTTATTGCGTGACGAAGTTTACCCGATTTCAGTCAAAACTGCAGTTCTGGGTTACGAACTTGCGAGGAGCCAACTTTGGATCAATTTTCCGGTTATTGTAGAAGGAGTTAGATGATGGTGAGTAATGGTTGGAAAGATGGGATTAAGGAGAAGAGATGAGTAACAGACGGCATATCAAATGTGTGGAGTAGATCAGGAGATATAGGCGTCTCAAATTCGACCCTCGACATGCCAAACTGTCGAAAAACTGGGATGTTCAGTGGTAGTGCCTGGCTGGCTGACACGTCAGCATTTCTCAAAATTTTGGCTCTAAACTTCAATCTATCATAACTTTGGCTAGGATGATCCTGTTTTGACGTTCTTTTTATCGATCTTCATGGTTTTTCATAACCTATTTATTGGTATAGGTTTTCATGGCCTAGTTTGACCATTCTCAAAAGTCAACTCTAGCAAGGCTTAATAAGCTTTAAGGTTTCTAGAATTTAATCTTGACTTTTATGTTTCAAAACAATGTTCCAACACTTCCTAAAATCTTTATAATATATTGGAGTGTTTAGAAATTTTCCCAAGATTTATTGACTTATAAATCTTATTATTAAATTCATAATACTATATAATAATGTATAATAATTAGGGTTAAATAGGAGAAAAACCCCTAAATAAATTTCACAACTCCATATAATAATTTAATATTCATTATTCCATAAATAATTTAATTTTAACAAAAGAAATCCCCTAAATTAATTAAATTAATTTAGGGGTATTCACCAACTCCATCCAACATCCATGAACACAAAACATACACAATTAATTATCTAAACCCTTAGAAACTCAATTTAATCAAAGGGCTAGAATTAGGGTTTACCTTTTGAAGCTTTTAAGAGGGATTTTCTCCCTTGAATCAAGAAGGAAACTACTCCACCATTGAAGGATAAATTTGGAGCTCAAGAACAAGGAGAAAACAAGGTATCAAAATGGTGAAAAATCAATTACACCAAGAGATGAAGAGGGAATGACTTGTTCTTGGAAATTTTTACCTTAGAAGAAAGAGGAGACTCCAAGCTTCTCATTGGTGCCATTTTCTCCTCAAATGGTGAAAACCCATGGAGGTCAACTTCATCCTTTTGGAATTTTGAAAAGAGAGGATGATAGAGGAGGATGAGAGGAAGAAGAATATGTAATTATTTTTGTGATTGGAGCTCAAATGGAGCTTGGGGATGAAGAAGAATGGAGGAAGCCATTGTTGGCTTGGTTGGGAAGTTCCATCGGCAGAGGAGAGGAGGAGACCGGCTGGGAGAGAAGAGAGGAAAGAGAGGAAGAGAGAGAGGGGAAAAAGGAAATAAGGAAAGAGAGAGAGAATGAGGGGTATTTGTGCCCTTTGTTATTTGGCTCTCTCTTGACTTAATTAATTAGTTAACTAGTCACATGTGAGTGGGCTGTCTACATAAATAAAACCGGCCCACCAATATAAACACGCTGGAGCGTTTTTCGTCTTTTGACAGAAAACGCTCGTTTAATTGCCCGGTTTAGTACTATTCACTAACCGGGACTGTTTACCGGAATTTCCTCTTTCCTTTAATTTTAATGGCTATTAAACTCCCATTAATGTTTAATTATTGTTATAAATCAACTATTATTTTTACGGGGTCGTTTAACTGTTTAAAGTCACGTTTTCGGGTTTCCTCGAAAAACGCGCTTAGACTCCGTTAGCGTTTTAACGCATTGTTTGGATCCGTTTTCTTCCGGAATTTCTCCCACACGTTGTGTAATTAAGGTATAAAAATATATTTATAACTCTAACGAAGGTTATGTACCTCCTAAAATAATTAAATACGTGTTTTCACGTTTTGTGTTTTACGCATTTTCTTTTCTTTTTGGTTTTCATTTCTTCACCAATGATCTTAAGGACTTAATTAGCCTTAGAAAATTATAATTACACAATTAATTAACACATTAAGGTTTGGGGTATTTCAATCTACCCCCCTTAAAAGAACTTCGTCCTCGAAGTTCACACTTCCCTAGCGTCATTTGAATTAGAACACAGGGATTACTTGTAGTATAAACTTCTATAACAACACACTTTACATCATGACCTCGGACTTGATGGTCCGGGTAACACATCCATACATACATAACATATTTAGTGACCTCAGACTTAATGGTCCGGGTACCTTAACAACATTATACATACATAACAACCCTTAGACTCTTGGTCTGGGTAACATAACAACATTTAGACTCGTAGGTCTTGATAACATAACAACCTTCAGACACATAGGTCTGGGTAATATAACACCTTCTGAACTTAACCACATTAGGACTCAAGGTCCAAAATAATAATTATTACACATACCACACACATGTCTTAGCATGTATATCAACCAGAAATTCCTTTTCCATCTCTTCATGAGTTCGAGACCCATGTAGAGTACATATACACTGTGATCCCGCAGAACCGGTCGCGATGGACACTCTGGTCCCCGTTCCTTTGGGAGATCAAAACAATTGCATACATCTTTAAAATATACTTCTCATGTCACCGGTCCTAAGACAAAGGCTCTACGTCCTCAGCTCGTGAGCAAGTAGTAGGAAATACCCTCTATGAGGTTAAGTATAATGAAATCCTTTATTGGAAGGATACAAGTTGAAAATCCTCTACGAGGTCACATAAAGGTAGTCCTTCCTTTGAAAATACCACTTAAGAATCTTAAAATATTTATTGAAGTAGAAAATACCAATTGAAAATTTGAAACCCAATTTAAAATTCTTTTGAAAGCTCATACAACTCCAAGTCCAATTATTGTTAATTGCATCTTATTCTTGATGTGATTATTTATGACCACTTATAGGGAGTTTCAAGAATCATCCAACCCTAATGTGATCAGCATCAGTGTTGAACTATCTTTCCACCCAATTTGTGTTCGGCTTCCCTTGATCTCATGATAATCAAGTTTCACCTCCCACTTCATTTCAACAACAACTAATTCAAGCATGTACCATTTTCTATCTTTTTAATCCATCTAGTCGTAATCATTACATCTCCAAGGGTGGAACTATGTCCATCAATCATCTTCCAGATTATTTTAAATCAAGTTACCTAGGGATTTAATTCTCACTAGGTTCTACATTGGTGTCATACCTCTTCATAAATCACATACTGTATATATACATATATCCATATATATATTTTATCAAAATAATACACAATATTACTTGGTATCATATGAACATAACTGTGGGGTTTTAGTTCCCCGGGAGTTTTTCTACTCCCTTATACTTATACTTTCACACACATTTTACACACACTTATCACAATGGTATTCGCATCTTCTGTGCGCAATTACCATAATTAACCATGAATGAATGTGTATGTTTATGTAACACACACACAATCATCAAAACAATCATTTTGTGTATGCACACCATAGTTCACGTACACTTGTACGGTAAACACACTAACGGTTTTGCGCTCTACCCCCCTTAAAAGGGATTACGCCCACGTAATCAATCACTTAATCACTGGTTTATAACGTCTACCGTCGTGAAGTGTTTTAACTCCACGCGGTTTATACACTGTGTTCTGGTTTGAGGATCTTAGCCATGTTGGCGGTTTAGTCCCTAACCAAGAATTCTCACTAGAGTTTATTTTAACTCTTAACTGGTTTCGATTCTGGCCTGTGAGGCTATAGGCTTAATAATTAGCCATCACTCATGTTCACTACACACATTCACATTGAATCGCTGGCTCACTAGTTTCTGCTGCGCAACTCTTGATAATTTAGAGCTTAGTTTGCCCCATACATTATCTTACTGTATTGTACATCCTCGTTATCACCTTACCTTGGTAATAACGGTTTCTCACCGACGCGTGGTTTCTTACCGTGAGCGAATTCGGTGAGTTACAAACTTCTATCCTTTCCATGATACTTACTGTATTCCACAATGATTTACTTTTTCTTCCGACTTACTGTCGGTTACGTTTGAGCTACTACCTATTGTGTAGTACTCTGTCGGTTATTTCCAACACTTGAGGTATGTTCCATACCGATTTAACAATCGTGCTACTGTAGTCCTTATGTCAACAAGTACCTTGATTGGTACTACCGTGCTTATCTATGCATCGGTTTTATCACATCATAAGTCTTGTTCTTCTATCACATTTAACATTTTCAACTTCCTAGCTATCTCACTTGATCATTACTGCGCAAGCGCAATACCAAAACACTCAGTCATACAGAGTGCAGAGGCGTAAACTCTTGACAGTAAGTCTCTTATGAGATCGCAATAGGAATTCACACTGTGTTCCTTATCACATAGTACCGACCGTTGGCTTATTGCCCAGTTGGTTATCACTTACTTGTATCCATTGAGTTTCACTCATAACTGGTCTTATTGCCACATTATTATTTAACAATACTATGCAACGGTCGCTTGCTGGTCCGTGCTTCACTCATTGTATAACATTAACTTACACTGCATCCGCATTATATTAGCTTCCGCCATTACACTGTGTCTTGCCACTTATTTGGCTGACTGTTGAACACGCTATCGTTTTTGAGTCTCTATGCTCCTTGAGCGTCGTTCATTACACATTTAGCATCCCACACCTATGGTGGTTGCTATTTGACTTTTTACTCATCTGATCTCCACAACTGGTACAAATACTTCTTTTCCATTTATTCCTACTCACATCATTCCTGGGTAATGACAACGTGGTCAACCCTTAACATATTCCCTGAACTTTGTTCGCATAACTACCGCTGTTGCGGTCTCACATATCACGAGGTATCCCCACTCTTGAAGCAGTGATTCCTTCGCTCACTTACTTACTTATATAACATAAATCTCTGTGGTCAATAACATTTCCTTTACACATTTCACTTGTGGCTTATAAGCCCTATTGCCTCGAGCTCTGCTCATTGTAGGCTGTTCACACGCATTTACTTCCCGTACATAATACACGGTTTATAGGTTGTATTGGGCTCCATGGGTTATTCCTTTCATGGGATGCCCCTTCCAGGATGTCAGACTTCCTTCTGACGACTTGTGCTTAAATTGGGTATTAGTTGCAACCCTTGCGTTTTTATTACGTTCTCTCGTTCAACCATTGTTGATTCAAACACCCTTTTTAGGATAGCTCCTGGGTGTTACTAGGTTATGCCATTACATCTGGCTTACACTTATCGGTATGTTTAACTTACTACTTCGCCCCGCGTTCTTTGCTGGGTTAAATATCCTCTTTAGTGAGATTGATATCCCTAGTGGTTATCTCGGGAGTCATCCCGATCCTTGCACATTAACGTATCATAGTAGGCATCTGCCTCACCATATGTAGGCTGGGTACTTACTCCAGCTATTGTGTTCACTCATCCGGATCCTTGAGACATATGCTATGTCTTTACTTACTAACCAGTGCACTTCGCACTTGTTCACCTTTAAACATTTCCTTAGAATAAACTTACTAATTCCTTTAGTCTTCTTAACTTGACTGGTTTCTTTTACTTCAACCATACTTGGTAATCCATTGCTCTTGCTTGACGTTTACTTCGGACCGTAGTATGGAGTCGACTACTTCCCGTGTTCCAGACTCCACTCGTATACATACGTGGGGTATCCTGCTGATACATTGCTACTTACCCAACTACCCCATAAGAAGGTTTGTCAGGCCCACAAGCTCCTATCGGAGTGCGGTCGTCCCACATTTCAGTTGGTACACTCGTAGTGTCCGTCACACGCCTAGGTGAAGTATTCTGTTGTCAACTCCTCTTATATTATCCTATGATAATATGCATTCCATGCTTCCCGAACTTAATCAAGGGAAGTGTATCCACTGTTGTATTAATGAACTCACTCCATTCCCTCGGGTTGTCACCCTTGGGTTTACGGTTTCCATCGGTTATTTAAAAGTAACTGGGTAAAACTTACCTACCATGTGGCACTGAGGCCGTGTAGGTCTTCTGGTTGGTTTTAAAAAAGAAGAATTGAAAAAATGGGTTTGAAAGAAAATTTGGTTTTGAAAAAGGTTTGAAAATGAATTTAAGTTTGAAAGAAAATTCTCGTGGTTTCACAACACTTTCTCGCCTTAACCAAGTCTAGCTTCTTGCTGACTGGTGTGTTTCCAATTACAGAGGTCAGGCTGCTAAGCCTTTCCACAGTTATGATGATCTCACTTACTTCATGGTACTTTACTAAGTACCGGTAATTGTTTAAAATTTCCCGTACAGCCTTGTTATAGCAGCACTTGCCATGGCAAGTGCGCCATACAATCTGGTTATCGGTTCAATACACATTGTTGCGGTACTGCTTTCCCGCTAAATCATGGCCTTGCTGGCCCTTATTGACCTTACAGTCTTAACAACAATCTTCTGGGTCTTCACTGTCTTCACATGATCCATTAACTAGGGTGTTTCCCTTCTGGGAGACCCCTTTTACTTAGTATGTATCCTCCTCGTACTACGTTGTAGTTCCTTAATCGGTTGGTATACCGTTGGTGTATTAGTTAACATTGTAGTCCCGTAGACACTCGTCTCGGTTCTACTACTTCACTTCTCCACTGTTGCACGGTTAGTGCTTGCAAGCTGGTTGTCCTCGACTGCTCGCATGTCGACCCAGGGTGCTGGAAATTCCATTCTCTTATGCATAAGATTCTTCACTTTTCGCTAACAAGAGCGGTTAATATTGTTAAAATGGAGACCGTCTTCGGGATTCACACCTTCGGGATCTACCGTGTGACAGGTTCTCCGTACTTATAAGGATACTTAGTAACAGCCAGATCGGGTTTCCCGAGTAAGAGAGGACTTTCATCTCTCTGGCGTTCTTTCCAAGTTATATAGGGTTTGTGGAGGGCGGGATGGATACTGTAGGTATCCAGTACACACTGGTATTCCCTAACTAGCGTACTTCTCACGCTATCACTCAACCCTTAACCCAAAGTACTAAACTCTTAACTCGGTACTTCCTAAGCTCGGTATTTCAGTCATCAGAGCGATACTTCGCTCTGATACCACTTTTTGTAACACCCCAACTACAACAACGTACTTAACAATACTTTCGCAGCGGAAATCATAACTCAAACTACTTAACTCCTTGGTGTTACACGCCGTTAGCCACCCACGTGGCTAACAAGGCTAACATACATACATCGTACCGGTCTGATGGACTAAACTCCCGAGCAACTACACATTAATCCCGTTCCATGTCCAACATTTAATATACACTTACATTACAACTGTACCGAGTATTTACAAACTAATGCCGATAACAATTTCGGTCTTACTACACCTACAATACACTCTCAATTTGAATGACCACCCAGGTGCAACAACTACCCGTCCTACTCTCGAACGGCTTGCAGCTCCTTCGTACCTGTAGAGTAATGGGGGCCCCCAAAGGGGGTCAGCACCTTTGCTGGTATGGTAATCCCGCAGCCCGCATGCTACCGGGCCACGCACAACTATTTGTCATCTTAGCATGCGGTTGATTTATTTCAAACATGCACAAACTCATACACACATCATGCTTATAAGCAACATCCATTAATGAATACATACACAAGGTTAGCACACCCAACATAACAACACACACTTCACTTTATAGCATACACAACTTAATTTCACTCTTCTTAGAGTACATGAACTTCATTTAGGGAGTGCCGGGGTGATATAAGCCCGAGCACAACATACATACATTTTCTTACTTGAGTGGCGGCCTCATATATGACCGTACACAGCATACATAATTTCCCCCTAACTCCAATAGTGATGAGGTAGGTAAGCCTTGGTTAAGCTTGTGGGTGGTTGTAATCCAAGAAGAAAACAACCATAACATAACAGAGAGGGAGTCGAAGCAACATAGGCGTCAACACCCTAACAACATTACACATAATTTCCCTCCTAGCCCGATATGGAGGTCGGGTAGGTAAGCTTTGGCTAAGCTAATGGGAGGTCGAAATCCAATGAAGGAAATCAACCCTTAACATAACAGGATGGGAGTTAATTTACATATATATATATTAACTCCCAAACAATACGCGCGACCGGAACAACCGGATTCCTCTCCATACATAACATATACTTATTAGTTAGAGGTTCCCTTATGGAACTTATCACATACTACATCACATAGTGTTACTAACTCGGTTAGACATATAAGGGGATTATCCCTTTTTAACAAACATGGATATCTGTATCCGATAACAACAACAACATACCAAACAACTCACATACATCACACATAATCACAACATATACTAACGCACTGATAGCCGTGGTTAGAACGTTCCCATGGGTTGGGACGTTTATTCCGCATACCGAACTCTTATGTGAACCTAAGGTCGGTTATCTATTATTTAACACATAACTAAGGTTAAGCGGTATCGGAATTAATTACGCCACAATAATGAATTACTGTAAACTCATTTCATGCTTTATCTTGCAAGGTGGCAAACACAGAAAACATGGCATACAAGCCGGTGTAATCCGTTAGGACACAGGTTGCAAGAAAACCATACCTGTCACCGAAGATGCACTCCTACGTGTCATCACATGTTCCTTGAAAATCTTTGTACCACTGGTAACATTATAACTATCTTTAATTAACATCGGGGTAACACAATTATTTAACGACTAATGCGCCCTTGATTAGCCCCGTTCGGTAGTTTTATAACTTTACATTTATATTACAACTTTTCACCACTCAATTACCTTTATAACTCACTTAATTTATCCTTAACAACCTTATAACATCATTACATATCAATCCCCATCATTGGATGTCATTTCCTACTCTTAAACAAAATTTTTGGTCAACATTTCACTGTGTCCGAACTTGTGTCCGGACATCTAAGGTCGGACACAAGTCGAAGCAAACTCTGGGGAAAATTTTCAACACGTCCGAACTTGTGTCCGGACATCAAAGGTCGGACACAAGTCGAGAGCAAATCCGGGAAAAATTTCAAGGTGTCCGAACTTGTGTCCGGACATCTAAGGTCGGACACAAGTCGAGACTAAAACCTGGGAAAAATTTTTGACACGTCCGAACTTGTGTCCGGACATCTAAGGTCGGACACAAGTCGAGACACAAGTCTGGGAAAAATTTTAGACGCGTCCGGACTTCGAAGGTCGGACAGAAGTCCGGACATCACTCAACTCCGGAAAAATTTTTAACGCAACGGGGCATGTCCGAACTTCCAAGTCCGGACGGAAGTTCGGACGTACCCAAATTTTCAGCAACCAGAGGCAAATTTCAATCTATTCTTACACTTCCAAAAATCCATACTCACTCATTAAAATCCCAAGTCATTTAGCACCATTTTGCTATCATTCTTGCACTCTCCTAGCTCCATTATTTATCCCCATTACAAGACCAACTCTTCACTCATTTCAACACTAAACAACCCATTTATACACCTTAATTCTCTCAACCACTAACCATCATCCAAGCATTCATATCCCATTAAAATTTTTGCCATAACCTCCCCATAATCTTACATATTCATCCTCATCCATTATCATCAAAACACAACCTCTTCATTCCTAATCTAGCCACACCCTTTCAAGGGTCCTAACAGCACCCAATAAATCCTCAACTCATCAACATCAACAATATCACCATAACTCCATAAACACAATACCAATCTCCACCTTAAAACATTTGGCTCTTAAGGCCTTCAATTCAACTATTAATTCACAACTCTCTCCACACCAACTAAACACATTTTCAACACATATTTCAATCCACAATTTGGGTTCGTTAAATTGTTTACCCAATCCCAAACACTAAAACAATTATAGCAAGGTTTAAGGTGGATTCCTTACCTTAATTTCGCAAGTCTCTCACATTCTCCTCTTGCTCCTCATTTCTTCCAAAAATCGATTTAGAGGGTATGGAGTTTCCAACTCCATCCCAACATCCATGAACACAAAACATACACAATTAATTATCTAAACCCTTAGAAACTCAATTTAATCAAAGGGCTAGAATTAGGGTTTACCTTTTGAAGCTTTTAAGAGGGATTTTCTCCCTTGAATCAAGAAGGAAACTACTCCACCATTGAAGGATAAATTTGGAGCTCAAGAACAAGGAGAAAACAAGGTATCAAAAATGGTGAAAAATCAATTACACCAAGAGATGAAGAGGGAATGACTTGTTCTTGGAAATTTTTACCTTAGAAGAAAGAGGAGACTCCAAGCTTCTCATTGGTGCCATTTTCTCCTCAAATGGTGAAAACCCATGGAGGTCAACTTCATCCTTTTGGAATTTTGAAAAGAGAGGATGATAGAGGAGGATGAGAGGAGAAGAAGAATATGTATTTTTTGTGATTGGAGCTCAAATGGAGCTTGGGGATGAAGAAGAATGGAGGAAGCCATTGTTGGCTTGGTTGGGAAGTTCCATCGGCAGAGAGAGAGGAGGGAGACCGGCTGGGAGAGAAAAGAGAGGAAGAGAGAGAGGGGAAAAAGGAAATAAGGAAAGAGAGAGAGTGAGGGGTATTTGTGCCCTTTGTTATTTGGCTCTCTCTTGACTTAATTAATTAGTTAACTAGTCACATGTGAGTGGGCTGTCTACATAAATAAAACCGGCCCACCAATATAAACACGCTGGAGCGTTTTTCGTCTTTTGACAGAAAACGCTCGTTTAATTGCCCGGTTTAGTACATTCACTAACCGGGACTGTTTACCGGAATTTCCTCTTTCCTTTAATTTTAATGGTTATTAAACTCCCATTAATGTTTAATTATTGTTATAAATCAACTATTATTTTTACGGGGTCGTTTAACTGTTTAAAGTCACGTTTTCGGGTTTCCTCGAAAAACGCGCCTTAGACTCCGTTAGCGTTTTAACGCATTGTTTGGATCCGTTTTCTTCCGGAATTTCTCCCACACGTGTGTAATTAAGGTATAAAAATATATTTATAACTCTAACGAAGGTTATGTACCTCCTAAAATAATTAAATACGTGTTTTCACGTTTTGTGACTTTTACGCATTTTCTTTTTTTTTGGTTTTCTTTCTTCACCAATGATCTTAAGGACTTAATTAGCCTTAGAAAATTATAATTAACAATTAATTAACACATTAAGGTTTGGGGTATTTCACGCTGACTACCTGAAGTGATAAAATATTGTTGAGTTATTCTAAGGCGCTGACTACCTGAAGTGATGAAATGCTGTCGAGCTGTTCTAAGGCGCTGGCTACGTATACGATGAAAAAGATGTCAAGGTTTTATAAGGTGTTGACTACCTAAAATGATGAAATGTTGTCGAGTTGTTCTAAGGCGGTGACTACCAAAACGATGAAAAAGATGTTAAGCTATTCTAAGGCGTTGACTACCTAAACAACAAGAAAGATGCCAGACTATTCTAAGGCATTGACTACCTAAACGAGAAGAAAGATGTCAAGCTATTCTAAGGCACTGACTACCTAAACGATGAAAATGATATGATGTCAAGCTATTATAAGGTGTTGATTACCTAAAAGAGAAGTTTAAGTTTGCTGGGCTATTCTAAGGTGCCAAAACCTACAGATGAATTAACTACACCGAACATTCTAAGGTGTCGGAAACCTGTAATGCAAATATGGACGATATGCAAATGATATGCTGATGAGGATGATGTGGGGATGATATGCTAATGACGCTCGGATGCTTCTGGGGACCGAAACCCATTCCGATACTCCTGGCTGGTATACTATGGGGACTTATTACCTCTACCCACCAACTGAGGTGCTGGGATAACTTCTAGATTACCAAGGGACTTATTGCCAATGCCCCCCCAACTTGGATCACGCACTTTCGCGTACTTGTCTCGCAGTAAAGATGATACTTGGTCTGGTACTAGTCTCACACTAGTCTCACACTGGTCTCGCAATGAAGTATCGTACTAAATGAAGATGCTAGGTCTCGCACTGATTCCGCGTCTTGCACTGAAGATGAAGATGTCGGGCCTTGCACTGAAGATGACTCTAGGTCTTGAACTAAAGATGATGCTAGGTCTCGTACTAAAGTTGAGTTGGATTCTTGCATATGAGGTGATGGTCTCGTGCAAATGACTGTGGTGAAAACTAGTTGTACAAATGCCAAACGTGGCATGAAATACTCCTAAATTAATTTAAATTAATTTAGGGGATTTCTTTTATTAAACCATGAATAATACTACTAAATATTAAATTATTGTATGGAATTATGAATATTAAATTATTATATGGAATTATGAAAATTAAATTAGGGGATTTCTTCTATTTAATCCTAAAGAATACTATTAAATATTAGATTACTATATATTATTATATACTATTATGAATTTAGTAATAAGATTTATAAGTCAATAAATCTTGGAAAAATTTCTAAACACTCCAAGTATATTATAAAAATTTTAGAAATAATTGGAACATTAATTTGAATCATAAAAGTCTATATAAAATCATGGAAACCATAAAGCTTCTTAAGCCTTGCTAGGGTTGACTTTTTGAGAATGGTCAAACCAGCCCATGAAACCTATACCAATAAAATGGTTATGGAAAACCAAGAAGATTGATAAAAAGAACGTCAAAAATGGATCATCCTAGCCAAAGTTATGATAGAATGAAGTTTAAAGTCAAAAATTTGGAGAATGCTGACGTGGCTAGGGTTTTCCTGACTCAAACACGTGTCCGCCATGTCAGCCTCGCCCAAACTTAGCACAAAAATCGGCTAAGTCCTTAACCTTCACCAGTATTTTGCCCTAACTTGTGACATCGGTATCTCACTCATCTTTTGGAATTTTCCAGTGCCGTTTTCTTCATTCTCTTCTTTTATAAGCCCTCTTTCTAACCATTACTCATACACAACCTAATTCCTTCAACATCTGCCGCAATATTGATCTAGAGTTGCCTCCCTGTGAAACCGTAACCCAGATTTCCAAAATATACTGAAATCAGGTAAACTTCGTCTCGTCATAACTTCTTCATCTTTCAATGAAAATTTGAGTTCTATAGCTCGTTTTGTAGATCTCTGATCCCTATACAACTTTCATGTTAATGACCAAGGCTGATTCGTAACCGTTTGGAAGAGCGAGGTGCCTAAAGTTCCTGGTTCGTCATCACATAAAATCATAGAAAAACGCAAGGTATAAACTCGTAACTTTCGGTTTAGATTTCTTCCTGTATGTTGCGAATTAGGTGTAGATATTGCTATCAATCTGTAGAGCTAGGTTTCCTCTTTCGATTAAGCCCAAGAACATGGCCTAATTCGATGTAGAACGTATTTAATAGATCCTCAAAGTTAACTCCTCGATCAGGCAACGGTTCAAACTTTTTCCAGAAACCCGATTTTGATTCTCCTCGTTGGTGCAATTCTGGTGAGTTTTTCTTTCAATTCCTCCGTTGTTGTTACTCGGTTTTTCATTCCCGACCTAACCCAACTGTCAATTCGACCTATTATGCATCATACGGAGAGAATTTTATGAAATCAAATCGGGTATACATAAACCCTAACTCGTAGTAAACCCAGATTCGATATTACGGAGCTGTGCATTATAGTTAACGAAATCGGTACCATTAGAACCAAAATTGAATTTCAAATTCAATGAAACAAAAATAAGTTGATTTGGTTCTGTGAGTTGAAATAAATCATAAAATTAGTACTCGGGTTTTGGTTTGGAATCGCTGAAGAACTTGCGCATTGCAGGCCGTCCGATCGTAGGTTATAGAAGCGGATGACCGAGATTAAAACGTAGAAGTTTAAGTTTGTTTAAGTTTTATAATAATTCCAGAATTAAACCCCAACTTGTTGAATTTATTTAATGGCCTTCCCTAATGTATTTTGTCACGAAATTTTAACCATAGATTCCTTATAAAATCTAGTTTATTTTGATATAAATTAATATGGGTTTAGAGTTTTTAAACGTAAGTTATAATCTTTGCAAGTTATGAGTATTATGGAATTATTTGGATAATTTAAAAAGATATTTTTATGAAATAAAAATTTTATAATATGTCTAAAATATCATAGTTACTATATATTAAATTTGAGAATTTTTAGACAAGAGGAAATAGGTCAAAAATTGTATTTCTGAAATTTTTCATAAGTTACTTTATAATATAAGGTTTTTAATGTAACAAAAATTAAAGTATAGTTGATTAATAAATTTTATAGATTGAAAATAATATAATAAGACTAAACTAACATTTAATACAGAATGTTAATAAATATTTTTGGGTATAAACTTTTAAGTGTAGTGAAATTATATGTATATATACATATATATAAAAGAAATAAGATAGTAACTTAGGTTAAATCAAGGGATTAAATTAATCTAAATTTATATTGATTATATTAAATGGAAGTTAGAATACTTAATTGAAACTAAGGAAAATACTTTACTTTATAAACCATATATTGGAGGTGGATATGTGTAAAAGTTAATAGAGATAATTAAATACAAAACACTACGTAAAGAATGTCTTGAATAAATCTTAGTCTATATATACAATAAATAAATAAAAGAAATAAACTACCTTATAGGAAATAGAATATGAAGGAATTAATAAGTTAAACTAAACCTATACATAATGCTACTAAAAGAATGTTATATGAGGAAGTATTAAATTATGGTTATGAATTAAGCTTAAGGAGTTACCTTTGAATTTCTAAGATTTGTATAAACCATATTAAAATAAATGAATATTATTAGTCAATGACCACAATGTAAATCTATAATTGGGTTGAGAAATTAATAAGTTAAAACATAAGAGAATTTGTAATTGGATTACATGAAATGTTACACAATTAGATCTTATTATATAATTAATAATAAACAAATGAAATACTTTTACATCTAAATGTGAAGCGGATTAGTAAGTCTAGATTTAATCATTTCATAACAGTTATAGTGTTGAACAATAACTCAGTGTTTTAAGATAAAGTCATTAAAAGGATTATGATATAAAACTATATTAAACTATGATTAGGAAATTAATCTAAATAATAATCCTTAAGTTTCTTAGAATTATTTAAGCCATATAAAATACATCAATTAACAATGTTCAGAATGTGAGTTTATAAATAAGTGTTCTTCATAATAGTTAAAGACTTATAAAAAGGTTTGTAACTTGAAATTAGATACTTAAAACCTTTGAACCTTTATTTAGAGGAAACTAAGTTACATAAGATATTATATTTTTTCTACCTTTTGACACTGGAAATATTAATGTGTCATTTGAATATAAGGTTTGGGATTTTTTTGAATAGATTGTCTTATTAAACAATTAACAATTTCCCTTATGAATCAGAATTTAATTATAGATAAATTCTACCTTATGTTAAGATGTAATGGTTATCCTAAAACCTAATAAAGGGAACTAACTTATTGAGTTATTCCTTTGAAACCTTAGGTTTTGTAAATAATTTAAACATATTTAAGACTTAAGTTTTTGAAGTTTAGTATATAAGGATTATACATAGTCTATGGAGGGAATGTGTGTAAAAATAAGACGTCTAGGAAATTAAATGTAAGTAAGGATACATAAGAGGTTATCTTAAAACACCTTATTATATAGGTAATAATAAAGCAAATAATATACCTTGTGAATACTAAATGTAAGAGTTCGATAAGTCTAAGTTAACTATAATATAGTTGTTTCAAGATGAAAAGTAATTTAACATCTTATGACAAGATTATTAGATGGTTGTAATAAAAAGTCTTTCTGAACTAAAGATAAGATAAATGAGTTTAGTAACTCAATTAAGTTATACTGAAATGCATCTACAACACTATGATTCCAATATACAGGATGTAGATCTTACTTAAGTTAAGGGGAAAACTTAATCATAATGGATTATCTAGTAGATATTGATAAAATAGATAATCGTTACATTGTGAAATAATAGTATAGTATTCTAAGATAAACCCATCATAGGTCATAATACGTTGTTTATCCTGAAGTAAGAATAAAGGTATTGAACTTAAGAATTATTATTGAGATTCTAAGATTAACTGAATAATATAAAATGCAATTATGATATAATGGTCTCAAAAGTCTTGAATGTGAGGATTATGGTTAAGTATTAGTAAGTGGGTAAGAGTGGAACCATTAACAAATGCTAATAAAATACATTCATTGATCTTACAAACTTGGACTATACAACATTCTAAATAAGTCAAAGGTTATACATAACATTTAAGTGAGGGCTTAAAAGACAATTGACACATAGAAATAAGAGTGAGGAATTTATTTAAGTTTAACTTAGGCTACAAGTTATTGATGTTAGACTACCTTTAATATTCCTTAGAGTATTGTTGAATGTTTGCACAAGTCGACTAGAACTGCTACAAAATTAACCTGGTACAATTTCTCGTACTCAGAACTTTTGCTAACGGACTTTACGGAATGTTTTGGAAAACGCTAACTGAGCTGAAATGAATTTCAAAAGGAAACTGTTTGTGTGACTAACTCAGCTTGTTGTGACTAACTGAGCCTTGAGTGTACAACTCACATGATCATTGGTTCCTCTTATCTGGTTGTCTCATTAGATATTAACTTCTGAGGGTCTACGCCTTTGCACTCTGTAGGACTGAGTGTTTAGGTATTGCACTTGTGCAGTTATTAATCTGGTGGGAATATGGGAAATGTCAATCTTGGTAAATTATTCTTTTGACTTTGGATATCATTTCATCCATGAGCTGAGTCTTTTGTTGTGATGTGCGCACGTCTTCATCGGTAACAGTGAGGGGATGTTTATCCCCTGTCCAAAAAGGACGTGTAAACAGTGAGGGGCTGTATATCACATATCCTAAAAGGACGTAGTAAACAGTGAGGGGCTGTATATCCTCTGTCCTAAAAGGACGTACTTGGCGGTGGGGGACATCTCTCCCAGTTGGTTTTATTCCACTCTTGAGTTATGGATTCTTGGATTTCTCTCATTCATTCCTAGTCCTTGTGACTACCCGAGTCTTTCTACTCCTAATTGAGAATTGGATCTAACATAAGCAATGGTTGTTCACTAACTCATGGTGTGGTTTTAATTGATTAACTTCGTCTTTCTGTTATTTATCTCTAACCTTATCTTGTTATCTTAACTTGGTGATTTTAAAGTGCCTTGTTCCTCTGTTTTGTTTTATGATGTTTATCTTCAAGTTGTTGCTTATTTAAGAGTTATGTTTAAAACTTTTGTTTTGGAGAATTGTACCAGTTCCATTCCAGGGAACTGACTCACCCCTCCCGGGGTGGGCTGCTTGGTTTCATCTTGCAGGTACGAATTGTTATACATGTGGCCACAAAGAGTATGAGTGATTGGGAAGGGAATTAGGATTTTTGGAGCGTTGTTGTATTTTGCTATTATTATGTTAATGTTATGTTTTCTCGAGTTTAGACCGTAGCTTTTTGTAATTTTATAAGTTGTAATTGGTGAGGCTTGGTGTCAGGTGTTTGGAACCCGATGATCTGTAAACGTCATAATACTTTATTTTCCGCTGCATTTTTATTTAATAGGGGTGTTACAGAAATTGGTATCAGAGCGTAGTTACGCTCTGAACCTGAGAAAACAAGCCGAGTGAAATACTTAGAATATAGGTGCACTTAAAACTGGGGAATTGGGGTAGAATTAGGAAGTGAGGATTCCAGTAAGAAATGACTCCTAACCCTTCTTAGAATTATGAACGATTCCTTTATACACTTTTTGTATGAGTGTCTGTTGAGAATGGTGTGTTGTTATACCGTTCAAACATTAAACTATAGTAAAAATATAAGTTGGAACATCGTCTATTGAGTATGATAAGATTTTGGTTGGGATAAATCATATATTAAGCTATTTTTCAAAAGCATACCTATGGAGAATACATTGCTAAGAATACAATTCCTTGAGAGCAAGTACACATGCTCCTAGAAATTTTAAAGAATACTTTTGGTTGAAAATAGAATACAAATAGAGCTTAGAATAACTAAGTCAGTATTGATATTATGTATTAAGCACTTCAATTCCTTTAAAGTTTGAAAATAAATCTCAAGAACTACTTGGTACAAATAGTTGCCTAAAGGTAATGTTAGGATAAATCTTGAGTCTAGAAAATTATTAAGCTAACAAACACTAGTAGCATACATCCGAACCCATAAACCACACTAAAACTCTATGTTAACTTTAGAAAGAAAACACCTAAACCTAACACCCTATGGGAAGTGCCTGGTGCGACGAACTCCTAGGCCAAAAGTAGTGGGGGTGCACACCCACTTCTGGAAGTCTAGGGGCTAGACAAGCCTTGTCATCTAACCGTAAATAATCTTCTACGCAAGTGATGGATTGTGTTGAACTTGAGGAGGATTGGTGGTAAAACGTTACCATCATGAAATCTTGAGCTAGGCATATTTCATTACTAGCCACAATGAACAATTCAAAATTTGTATCTTAAGATCCAGTACTAAAACTCATACATGTAAAGGGTTTATTGAGTTAAATATTTGGTGAAAAATACCTATACATGGAGGAAGGGGATTTAAATTTGGGTACTCCAAGGTACAACTTCTACCCCTTTTTGAATATAAAAAAATATTAAAGGAAGTTACTTAAAGATTGAGTGAAGAGAAGAGTAATACTAAACTAAATATCATTGATTCTTAAATACTTGGAGTATTGAGCATCTAGTAAAAAAAATTGAGAGTTACTTAAAGATTGGAAATTCTCATGTTTATTTGGAAGTTTAACATTATACATATACAAAATTTTAGAAGTCACGGAAGGTGTATTTTTATAAAGAAATATAATACAAATTTTAATGTATGGTTGGCTAATAAACCTTTGAATATAATTTTGAAAGACTATCTAGACTTATTATATGATCTAAAATATTATTTAAACTACTCAAACATGTTACACCTGATTTATAGCTTGTTGATATAATTGATATGTGAAAATAACATAAATGGCATATTTACGTACTTTAGGTTATAAATTCGGTACAAGGTTTCATGAAAAATTTAATTGCATTGAAAAAAAAAGAAGTTTTAATATACACGTGGGCGTGGGTTTTGAACCCTTAAGTATTGAGCTTAAGGTTTCAAGGCTCGATTTGCAATTAGAATAACTAAACCGAAATGATAAAATTAAAGCCTAATTATTTTAACTGGCCCACACAAACCTATACTACAACATATATGTTCAATTGGGGCAACTTTTGTTGCCCCAACAGATTAAATATTCGCTCCAGCAGGGTAATAGGTGCAAGCTTTATGTCGCTCCAACGTTGCACCAATTGCTCCGCACCAACAGTGTATTTGGTGCAATTTTAGAAATCGCCCTATTTGAAATACTCTATTAGTGCAACTAAGTTTGCACCAATTGAACAAATACTAACAGGGCATTTCAATATCGCACTAATTGATGCTACTCAATTAGTGCAAGTTTGGTTAGACGCACTATTTGATTACTAGCAGGGGGAGCGAGTTGGTTTTTTGCCCCATTTGATCCCCTTTTACTACATCCAACTAACATCTCAAATAGGGCACTGAAAAAAGGTTGCACTATTTGATTAGTATGTAATAGGGCAACTTCTTATATTTGCACCATTTGATAATAAACAACTAGTGCAACAACTAGATCTTGCACCATTTGAAATTTAAGAGACCGTAGTCTTATATAATATAAAGAGGGCAAACTTGAAAAGTTGCACTAATAGATATAGAACAATAGGGCATAATGATATATTTCCCTATTTGATATCCATCAATTAGTGCAAATATAGTTCATTTGCTCTATTTGATACCACAATTGGTGCAAAAACAGTTGCCCTATTTGATCTTTCAACTTTCAAAAAAAAAAAAATCCTACATTATTTATTATACGATCCCATTATTTATTTTACTATTAGAATCTATTAAAAATTACAAAAGATGATTCAAATAAAAAAATTTATTATCATCAACAAATGTACAAAACCAATATTCTTCAACGCAAATAATTTGATTATATTTTCATATAAAAAAATTACAACCAAAATTGTTTTACATGGATCAAATCTTATAAAAGAAAACCTAAATCTCTACGATCTTAAATCTCTTAATTCATTTACAATTATCAGCAAATTTCTGTTCTGCAACTTTCGCCATCCAAGATTTTGACAAGTATCATCAACCCCTTCTATGTTGGCACTAGTGAGGTAATGTATCTGCAAACCACACAGTCATGTTTTCAAACTATCAGCACACTTATAACACAAAATATACAACGTATGGCTGCAGCAGGGAATGATTTTCAAATCATTTCCGCCAAATGGAATGAAAGCAGGTATGATCATAACAACATTAAAAGATGAACAAGCGATGTAAAGATCAGAGACCAGCAAAAAAGAAACACATCCCAAAATCTCTATATATAGATATGAGGTGAATCGGATCTTAGTTCTAAGAATTACCTGGATATATCAACATTGTGGCAACGTCCATAATCCAAGCCAGAAAGCACCATACATGCTTATTCCTAGCATGTTAGAATGAATTTCTTCACTCTTGACATCTTGATACACGCAGCATGACGTTCATTAACCTGCTTTTTCATAACAAGCAAAGAGAAACAATTGATCTTGTTTAGAAGGTTAACAACTTAAAAGCGCGGGTAAACATTAACACCGCATCCACCACAAACATTACCCTTTGTGTGTCAACAAGGTAACCACCCAAGCTCTTGAAGTCTTTCTTATAAACATACATAAGTAGGTCAATAGCACCCTGCACAACCACGATGTGACAGTGAGTCAAATGAATATAAATCTAGGAATAAAGTAACAAAATCGGTGTATTCTATATATATAGTATATATGAACCTCGTGGATCTCAAGTGTTGGCATGTGGGGCAAGAAGTCGTTCCCAACAAAAAAGCACATGAAAATAAAGTCATCTACTACCTTTTCAAAATCGTAATTGAATCCATCAGGTACACTAGACAAGTGCAGGTCGTGTTCAAGATACTCTCTTAGTTTCCAGACATGAAGAAACTGCAAATATAGATGATAAAATGTTTGGTCACCAAAACCAAAATGATAGCTACTTCACTAGATGCTGCTATTCAACGAGATAATCTCTTGCTGACTAACAACTAATTACCTGATATTTACACGTCTTTTTCACAAGAAGATGAGAGCTATTAGAGGTTCCCATCTTTTGATGATGGGTCTGGTCAAACGGCTTGAACCATCCTCTAGATTTAGGGGTGCCACTGAGGTCATTCGTGTTCTGGAAGCTAGAGATGGAAGCGGATATACTCAGAGGCTGCTCATCTTTCACGGTCAGCACCTCCTGAACAGATAATAATAAAAACTCTCATTAGTATATGGGTGCAAATCTGTTGATAGTACTATATCACTAGCTAGTACGTAGTTTTCAAACTGTAAACACCGCCATGTGGATAAATTACCTCCCTTAAGATGGAGAAGTGTAATTCGTGCGTGGCTAAAACCAGCATTATCAAATCAGCATCCTATTTAAGGGGAAAAAGTCAGTGAAGTAAGAGTGAAGAGTAATTGAAAACACAAATACTAGAAGATTAGGTTGTATGATATAAGCACATGGACCAGACAGCTATAACAGTAGCAACCTTTCTAGTATCTCTTGTGTCTGCCATGATTCTCCATCAAACGTAAAGATCTTATAAAAGAAGGGGTCATTATGGTCTCAAATTGGCTCAGTGAAAGCTTTACTGATTCATGAGCTGCAGTCAGACATCACTAGAGGAGATGAATTCAAATCACCACATAAAACATATACAATATACACAGAAAAAGCACTAGAGGAGATGACTTAAAAGCACAGAAGAAGCACTGAAATGTTTTTAACCTAAAGTGATTCCAACATAAGAAGCACTGAACGAGTAAGTTATGTATTTATAGTAAATCCTTAGGATTCCAAATTTTGACTCAGTTTAGTATTTGGAGTACAGATTGGCATAGATGGTTATAGTTATGAATGTCTAATTTCACCATTTTTCCTTATAGACATCCAGCTTCTCTAAAGTAGCCACTCTAGTTTATCAGCATCAACTTCCTTTCTTTATGTTCCCACCTTATCTAATATGTTTTGTACGGTTTGAGATAGAGAGATAAGTTCTTCTTTATAGATTGAAGATTACGTAACAAATTACTAAAATATTTGACAGACACTAAAGCTTATATATCAATCTTGAAAAGAAAATTCTTATAGTTTATCTCGTATGGAAAATGCTTACAGTGGAGATATAAATACCACATCTATTGGAAGTAAGGTAATGCTTAAGATTCATCTCGTAGAACCCTGTTCTATCTAGACAAACTTGACAGTTTAAATAAAACAAATTCCAAACATAGTTGGCTGAATGTACCGACGGATAGCGGAACAAAGAAGAGAATTAAAAAGCATATTTCAGTGCAACGTAGACATCATGAGCACTAAAGTAGCCTTTGTGTGAGATCAATGGCCTGGATCTGTTAGTACAGTTGATGAAATTGCATCAAACTTAACAGCAAACCTGGACGACTGTTTGCTTGGTTTGTGGAACCACCTTGTATTTCAACCTTTACACTAGATCCGACCCCAATCGCCTCAATTTTCCTCCTCTCGTGGCATATGAACCCGTTGTCATCCTCGCCTTCTAAATTAGACTACAGCATGACAACGCAGAGTTGGCAGACGAGTTTGGAAAATTGTGAACAAGCCTGAGCTTTTTCTCCCTTTACTTATAGGCGGATTGTACCTGGTCTTTCGTTCAGCACCTAGCGGCCATTTTGGGAGTGGATCTTTTCGACACTCGTACCCGTAGTCTCGCTCTCCCGACCCTAGTGTTTCTTCTGCTAGTCGGCTTGGGAAGATCTCTTTAATTAACCGTCAAGAAAAAAATAATTGTTTCATCGATCCGCTTCATGCCGTTCCATTAGCAGGAAAGTTTGACGCCTGACAATTGAATTAACTCCATGGGAGTTTCATTTACGATCGCCAAAAATGACTCGAGGTTTAAGCCCAAGCCTCTCGTCTCGGAGGCTGTTGCTGCCGACAACGTTGAAGATGCCTCTGCGGGAAGCTCAAAAATTCAATCGAAGAAACTTACAGGCGGATTGTTCATCTCTTTCCTCACCGTCATCATCTTCTTCGTCTTCAGCTGAATTGTCGGGGGTTGAGATTAGGGTTTCGGCAAGTGGATCGACGGAGAGGATTTTTATGTTCAACAACTTTAATTGATGTTGTTGTCACCTATGACGAAGCTCCTCTTCTCGCTGCTGCTACAGCTTGAGATTACGTTCCTGGATATCCAATAGAGAGGGCCTTCCCTTCTTCTTCATCCTCTTCTACGCCACTACCGTACATTTGCGTGGGAGTTTGGGTGCTTGTGCCCTTCCCTTTCTCTCTCCTCTCTCTGACTCTGTTGCTGTGTCTCTCTCTCCTGAGATAAGAGGGAGTTGTGAAGAAGAAGAACAAGATGAAGTCGACCGATGGGGAAGAAGAGTGCACACAAGTGATATACTCGTCTGTCGTATAACATTAGTGATGGGGCGAGCAAGTAAGAGCGTCCTATTTGATGTTATCAGTTAGTGCGACCAAGACTTATGCACTAACTCTGATGGCTCTATTAGTGCATGTTTTATATTCACCCTATCTCGTTGATCAGGAATATTTATTTATTGTACTAATAGGGTGACCATAAAATAATTGCACTAATAGGCATACACAATTAGTGCAGGGTTTTAAGTGCACCTATAGGTAGGATCCAGCAGGTGTATATTTCTTGTGCTAACAGGGCGACTACAAAATAGTTGCACTATTTGACATAATCAATTAGAGCAAGAATTTTATGCACCAATAGATGTTCTCTATTAGAGCAACCTCTTTTTTCGCCTCATCTGATTGTTTGTGTTATGTGTAGTTGTACTTAGAATTAGGGCGATGAAAAAAATTGCACCTGTTGATATGATATGTTAGGGCAAGCTTTTATCTGTGCACTTTTTGCTTACGTCAAATAGTGCACCTACATGTTTGCCCTATTTATTCTAACTTTTAGGAGCATTTTCTTGGTTGCACTAATTGATATACTTAAGTTGCACTAAAACATCAACATTGTTGTAGTGCTATATAGAGTCACCACCTAAGTTTTAACCCTCTAAACTTGGAAAGGAAATGTTTCTACAATTTTTAGAGTCCGGGGACTTGATATGAAATTTAAAGGGTTCAGATTCCTTCATTACCCTCATAAATTACTTTTCCATTGCTACTATAAACTTGAAGGCTAAAAGTTATAACATTATCCTTTTATCCAGGATTTCTATGCGCAGACCCAATTTCTATGATTGTGAAATGTCATCAATGTTTTTGTGCCTTCCAATCGTAGACAAAACTAAATTAAACTAACCCACTATTTAAAAAGATCACCATATGTAAAAATATATTGACCTTTTATCTGCTAATACCTAACAAAACTAGAACTTAATAATCTAATTGTAAAAAAAAATGAGAAAAAGCAAAAAAAGGTTAACAATGTAATCATGTTTTTTTATGTGCAAACACATAGTTTTTTTTTATAGTGAATGAGCCAACGCCAAAAAAACAATAATAAATAAACAAGCAAACTTCAAATTCCATAAAATGCATTTAAGAGAAAAATGAAAAAGGAAAAGAAACCTTACTCTTCTGCCGGATGCTACCCTCCTTATCCGCTACAAGTTTACATCCCTGACAACGGACCTGCCGACGATTGTGCAATTTGAAGGATAAATAGTAATGCTGATGGTGACAACCATCGAGATCTCTCACTGTTTGCACTCAAAATCCTAGACGGCAACAACTGCAGATTTTATTGTTTGAGATCTCGTGGCGACAGACTGCTTGAAACTCCAACACAGCTAGCAGCAACAGAGTTTCTGGTTCTCCCCAGCCTCGTTCTCCTTCAGGATTCACGACTTGTAGTGCAACTTCCAGTAGCCATGTCTCCTCTCGATCGTACGGTGCAACTGAAACTTGGACGTTGGAGCTTATGAGGGAATGACCGCTACAGGCACAGATCTTGAACTGATGAAGACCGATAATGATATCAAATGGTGACAGTGGTGGTGCTTCAATCCGGAAGATGACGAACGGGAAACAACATTGGAAGCTCGATATTGTGCGTGGCTGTATGGTGTCATGATTGATGCACTGATTGTCACGTATGATCGTATGTATCCCCGTGTCCGCGAGTCAGGATTGCAAAACAACCGTGAGTGTTGCAGCGCATGCAAAGCACATATATCACTTGTTATCACATAGAAATGAAACTTGGAATTGCCCGTTGTGCTTTCTGTTGCTGGCAAATGAAGTGAGTCGCGACTAGAAAATAGAGTGGAGTACTACTCGACCCAAAGTTCGACAGTGCACTACTCGACCCAAAGTTCGACAGTGATAATGAGGATAATGATGGTTGATATTAGCTGCAGCCTAACAGTGATTAAGTAAAGATGATGGTGATTAGTGGTGGCGCCGGCTGCTATGAATGACGAAGGGCTATCAAACATGAGAGCACTGATGGTGTGTATGCACGACAATAGCTAAACGAAGCAGCAAGGGACAAGGAAGATCAGCTTTGGTGTTTAACATGGATTGAACAAATTCTGCCCGAAGAAAACGTATGCATGGTGATGGAACGGTTGACAATAATAGCGATGTTTGGAGATGAATCAGTGATGGAGTTAGTGCAAAGCAATTAGTCGTGAGGCTAGACAATGGTGATGGTGATTGATGTCTTACAGAGAAAGGGGTACTGCACCGCAGAAGGAAATCAAGAAGATTTTATGGTATGTGACTCTTTGTGTATGTATGTTCGCCCCCGTAACAAAAGTATGGAGTGATTATATAGTGGAAATGTAGATCAATAAGAGAGGCTTGAGAATCTTAACAACTTAACAAACTTTCAAATTTAAAAATAAATAAAGTAGTTAATAGGAAGTGAGAGATAAATTGAAAAGAAAAGTAAATAAAACGTTAAATAGCTAAACTACTGATGAATAAAAATTTCAAAGTCACTTAACAAAAATGAAGCAAGTTAATAAAATAAACCACTAAAATAGAAAAGATTTTTTTTTATTTTTTTTTAATTTTGCAAACAATCAAATAAGTTGTTAAGAGAAATAAAAGGGATAAAGATGAAAAATAATAATATTTAAGAAGAACGGATAATGATAAAAAAAAGTGTAAAACAAAAAAAAGGAGATGAGATTACGATTGTTATTTTGGTTTTTCAAATGCTATCTTTTTTTGGATTTTTTGAGAAGGAAAATAAACTAACAATTAAAATAAGGAAGAAGAATTTTTGTTCGTTTTTTATTTCCTATTTTACAAATAAAATCTGATGTTGAAAATTAGAAAAAGAAAAGAAAAGAGAGAATGCAGAATTAAATCAAAAGCCAAAACTAACACAAGTTGTTTGTCATTTAGCCTAGAACCATTAACATATTGTATCTCCATCATACTCTTCAGCACTATACCAGTTTAAATTCTTGTAAAACATATCACTTGTCTCGGTTTTCATGCTATCACCGATCATACGATCCTTATCCCCTCGAAGCCCTAGAAATACCCTTTTCGCTCAAATGAGGGTAAAGATTTTGGGGATAACAATACAGTATGATACTATTTTAAATAAGTTCATTAATTTTTAAGCCATGACAATTAAGAAACTTTAGGTTATAAAATGCTTCTAGAGAAATGTTGTAGTAAGGATAGCATGTAAATAATTACATTACATTATAATGGAATTTTTCTCTTATGAATTAATAGTTTCCAAATCACATGATTTAAGATTTTGATACCTACTACACCCAATACTAAAATAAAGAAAGAGTGAACTAAAATGTTATTATAGTAATATCTAAGTATAACCTATGTTTCGTTTTCAAAACTTAACCTACTATATGAATGATGAATTCTAAACTTTGTTTTTGCCAATGACCGTAAGAGAGGCAAAATGAGTTAGGAAAACATGTTGGGAACACTAAAAGATTTAATTACAATCAAGCCAGAATAACAACGAGTGATATTGTGCATCAAAAATGAATTGCATCCTTGAAGGAGGAATCTTCATAGGAGATGTAAAATATTGTGCTCCTTAAATGTGAGTTTAAATTCCACTTCATTATTACGAGACGGATATGGGTCGTACCCTATTTTAAGGGGGGTACGACATCTTCATAAAATAAACATACAATATAAAATGAACATATAATGGACATATCATTCGTACCTGTCATTAAATGAATAGGTAAGGATCATAAAATAAAATTTTATAATAATCAAGAAAATACAAATACATAACAATCAGGGGGTATAAATATATATCGATCATAGATTAATTCAACACTGCCATAAAATTTACAACAAAGCTTGATAATAAGGTGCTGAATTCTTTGAATGTAGTGTTTGAAAACAGAAACAAATGTTCGGAATTGTTATTGGATGAATACCCTTGAGTGGCTGATTGTTTGATATACATTTTAAAGCTTGTAGTACAACTTGATGTTTAGTTTACCCACACACCGGAAGGGGGTGTGAGTAGTTGGTAGATAAATCTTAAACTTTGGAACGAAGTTCTCTTTTAGGGGGGGTAGAGCATAATCTTTCTTCGTTACCTCATCCAGATTATGCACTGTTGAGTGATTAGCAGAGTGAGAGGTGTATGTATGTACTTGGTCTTTACATTATGACACAGCATGTGACTTTTGATTTTCATCATGAAATATCTTGGTTCAGTTTGAGTTTGAGTAATCTCGAGTGGAATGTGGAAATGGGAATGGATAGAAATAAAGGATTGGATTGGTATGGAATTTTGTTGGAATTATTATTGTCTTAGCACACCCGAAGCGGTGTGAGTGCCTATTAGTTGATTTTTAAACTTTGAGGCGAAGTTTCGGTTGAGGGGGATATACTGAAATACCCCTAAATTAATTTAAATTAATTTAGGGGATTTCTTTTATTAAACCATAAATAATACTATTAAATATTAAATTATTTTATAGAATTATGAATATTAAATTATTACATGGAATTATGAAAATTAAATTAGGGGATTTCTTCTATTTGATCCTAAAGAATACTATTAAATATTAGATTACTATATATTATTATATAGTATTATGAATTTAATAATATGATTTATAAGTCAATAAATCTTGGAAAAATTTCTAAACACTCCAAGTATATTATAAAGATTTTAGAAATAATTAGAACAATAATTTGAATCATGTCAATATAAAATCATGGAAACCATAAAGCTACTTAAGCCTTGCTAGGGTTGACTTTTAGAGAATGGTCAAACCAGGCCATGAACCTATACCAATAAAAAGGTTATGGAAAACCAAGAAGATTGATAAAAAGAACGTCAAAAATGGATCATCCTAGCCAAAGTTCTGATAGAATGAAGTTTAGAGTAAAAAATTTAGAGAATACTGACGTGGCTAGGGTTTTCTTGACTCAAACACATGTCCGCCACGTCAGCCTCGTCAGAACTTAGCACAAAAATCGGCTAAGTCCTTAACCTCCACCAGTATTTTGCCCTAACTTGTGACATCGGTATCTCACTCATCTTTAGGAATTTTCCAGTGCCGTTTTCTTCATTCTCTTCCTCTATAAGCCCTCTTTCTAACCATTACTCATACACAACCTAATTCCTTCTACATCTGCTGCAATATTGATCTAGAGTTGCCTCCCTGCGAAACCGTAACCCATATTTCTAGAATATACGGAAATCAGGTAAACTTCGTCTCGTCATAACTTTTTCATCTTTTAATGAAAATTTGAGTTCTATAACTCGTTTTGTAGATCTCTGATCCCTCTACAACTTACATGTTAATGACCAAGGCTGATTCGTAACCGTTTTAAAGAGCAAGGTGCCTAAAGTTCCTGGTTCGTCATCACATAAAATCATAGAAACACGCAAGGTATAAACTCGTAACTTTCGGTTTAGATTTCTTCCTGTGTGTTGCGAATTGGGTGTAGATATTGCTATCAATCTGTAGAGCTAGGTTTCCTCTTCGATTAAGCCCAAGAACATGGCCTAATTCGATCTAGAACGTATTTTATAGATCCTCAAAGTTAACTCCTCGATCAGGCAAAGGTTCGAACTTTTTCCAGAAACCCGATTTTGATTCTCCTCGTTGGTGCAATTCCGGTGAGTTTTTCTTTCAATTCCTCCGTTGTTGTTACTCAGTTTTTCATTCCCGACCTAACCCAACTGTCAATTCGACCTATTATGCATCATACAGAGAGAATTTTATGAAATCAAATCGGGTATACATAAACCCTAACTCGTAGCAAACCTAGGTTTGATATTACGGAGCTGTGCATTATAGTTAACGAAATCGGTACCATTAGAACCAAAATTGAATTTCGAATTCAATGAAATAAAAATAAGCCAATTTGGTTCTGTGAGTTGAGAGAAATCATCGAATTAGTACTCGGGTTTTGGTTTGGAATCGCTGATGAACTCGCGCATTGCAGGCCGTCCGATCGTAGGTTATAGAAGCGGACGACCGAGATTAAATCGTAGAAGTTTAAGTTGTTTTAAGTTTTATAATAATTCCAGAATTAAACCCTAACTTGTTGAATTTATTTAATGGCCTTCCCTAATGTACTTTGTCACGAAATTTTAACCATAGATTCCTTATAAAATCTAGTTTATTTTGATATAAATTAATATGGGTTTTGAGTTTTTAAACGTAAGTTATAATTTTTGCAAATTATGAGTATTATGGAATTATTTGGATAATTTAAAAATATATTTTTATGAAATAAAAAATTTATAATATGTCAAAAATATCATAGTTACTATATATTAAATTTGAGAATTTTTAGACAAGAGGAAATAGGTCTAAAAATTGTATTTCTGAAATTTTTCATAAGTTACCTTATAATATAAGGTTTTTATGTAACCAAAATTAAAGTATAGTTGATTAATAAACTTTATAGATTGAAAATAATATAATAAGAATAAACTAACATTTAATACAGAATGTTTATAAATATTTTTGGGTATAAACTTTTAAGTGTAGTGAAATTATATGTATATATACATACATATAAAAGAAATAAGATAGTAACTTAGGTTAAATCAAGGGATTAAATTAATCTACATTTATATTGATTATATTAAATGGAAGTTAGAATACTTAATTGAAACTAAGGAAAATACTTTATTTTATAAACCATATATTGGAGGTGGATATGTGTAAAATTTAATAGAGATAATTAAATACAATAACACTATGTAAAGAATGTCTTGAATAAATCTTAGTCTATATATACAATAAATAAATAAAAGAAATAAACTACATTATAGGAAATAGAATATGAAGGAATTAATAAGTTAAACTAAACCTATACATAATACTATTAAAAGAATGTTATATGAGGTGGTATTAAATTATGGTTACGAATTAAGCTTAAGGAGTTACCTTTGAATTTCTATGATTTGTATAAACCATATTAAAATACATGTATATTATTAGTCAATGACCACAATGTAAATCTATAATTGGGTTAAGAAATTAATAAGTTAAAACTTAGGGGAATTTGTAATTGGATTACATGAAATGTTACACAATTAGATCTTATTATATAATTAATAATAAACAAATGAAATAATTTTACATCTAAATGTGAAGTGGATTAGTAAGTCTAGATTTAATTATTTCATAACAGTTATAGTGTTGAACAATAACTTAGTGTTTTAAGATAAAGTCATGGTGTGGTTTTAATTGATTACACTGGTATGGCGCGAGGCAAAAGAGGCGGTTCAAACTGTCTAAAAACGACGGTATTGAACCGTCTCTTATACCGTCGTAGTTTATTAGTGATTATTTTAAACAACGGTTTGAAACCGTCGTTTAAGAGGATAGCAAGGCGCGCGTCTTGGGGACTTTAAAAGACGGTTATAACAAAACCGTCGTTTATAGCCATGTTCCAGCGCGCGTAAACCGTCGTTTGTAGCCATGTTCCAGACGTGCGAAGTTTGCTATAAGAGACGGTTTTATGATAACCGTCTTTTAAAATCGTAGTATATAACACGGTTCTTTACCATAACCGTCTTTTATAGACTTTTGGCGGTCACGCCAATTTTACTATAAGCGACGGTTTCTTTTGAACCGTCTTTTATAGTGTTTTTTTTTTAAAAAAAAATTCTGTTTTTTTCTTTCCTTCTGTAATCACAAATGATTACATCCACAAAACCTGCGTAATATAGCAGCATTCCCTCTGTACAACAATCATATTTCACCAAAATATGTAATGTGTGACATACTTCACACACAAATTGCCATTGCAATTTAAAAAGCTATAACACAACAATGACGGCAGTAGCTAGCCCAACAGTTTAATCGATATTTTTTACACAAGTTAAACAAAAAAAGTCAGGGGTAAAACACATAATGACAGGACAGTCTTGTAGTCACCCTCTTTTTTGACCTCCCAGTGCTATCCATGAAATCATTTTCCTCCTTTGAAACACTTGACGATAAACAAACACATCTGCTCTCTAACTAATTGCAGATCTCTGACCGAGTTCTTGAAATGTTCTCGAACCTGTAGAGAACAAGATAAACAAATATGTATGTAAAGACACATATTTATTTGTTTTAAACAAAAATGATAGAAAGATTTATAAAATGTATATGTAATGGAAAGTATAATATACCTCTTCATCTTTTGTGAGCTTCTCTATGTTTAAGACAATTTCCAACATGTATCGCATTACATAGTAACCATAACTCTAGAGTCGATTTGCCTTGGACACTGACAAGTATATAGAAAACAAAAACAAATAGTAAAAAATAGCAAATTACAACTAACACAATAATGATAAATAACTGTACCTCAAGATGAACAATTGAAAGGTTGTCAAACTGTTGAAGAACCGTCTTCATATAAGCACTGTTAAGTTCAAAAATTAAATCATTAATTCTGGTACATCATATTATATAGACAAACAATAAGTTGCATTCATTAACTAACACTTACACTTTGAACAAGTCATCGATTTGCAACTCACGATACATTCATAATAGGTCAAGCACAAGTAATTGTGATGTTGCCGTGGAGAACAGAAGGAGTACCCAATGGTTGCTACGATTGTAATTTTGAAAAGAGTTATCATATAATAATACAATAAGTCACAAACTTAACAAAACGAATTAAATGCAAGAGGGAGAGTATTACGCACGTCTGATGGAAAGGGATCATCACGTGTCTACTACTGTTTGGAACAACCTTTGTTAATTCATGCGACACATAGTTCCTGTATCCGGCCGGGTCTCTGTTTGCAGAATCTAGTGATGTTGTTTCAGGGCATAAGAATGTCACCACATCTCCAATTTTTTTATGACGCAATCTAGCTTTCAGATACCTTCAACAAATAATAATAATAATTAAAGGTGGAATAGCAAAACAAAAACATAACAAGGTAGTCCTTAAATTACAAGTTATTTTATTTAAATTTATTTTCGAATGTAAGAAACTAAAACTAACACTTACAGGGAATATGCTTGGATGATAGATATATTCAACAAATCTCTGCACAGCATCTCTTTGATGTCCTCAAAATTTATTATTGTTCTTTGATCCGCTTCGTAATGGAAAAGCCACTCAGGTAACAACACTGACACGCTAGTCATATGCAGACTCTTTTGCAATATCAGTTCATACAGCATCTTCTCATACTTCACGAAATAGTTGATCACAAAGGGGGGACACACAAACTTCTTTCGCTGAGCTTCAGTAGTTACCTCTGTCTGCATATGTTCTTTCCCCTTGGATTTCTGGTTGCCCTCAGCCAACTGTGTGTTGTCTCGATCAACATCCATTGATTGGTTGATCTCTTCATCACGGTTTCCCAGTCTTCTCGTTTGATCAGGGATCTACCCAATCATATATAATACAAAGAACAAAGAAGTTAAAACAATGTATACATTAAAGGGAAAACAATTCATAAAAGATTTAGACATAGCTCATCAGTGATGACAATAAAACCGACTGGCCATGGTACAATAACACCCTTCCCATCAAATAGTGTCACTTTGCCATCAATATCCATGGGAAGAAAAGCATTCTCAAATCCATCAATGATGGTCTGCAGGATTACTCTAGCATAGAATGGGGGAAGACACTTGAGATTAATCAATGTAGTTGATGCTGACACTAGTACAAAAAGGGCCTATTTTGGCGGTTGTAAAAGGCCTATTTCGGCGGTTCTAGAACCGCCGAAATAGGGATGAGACCCTATCTCGACGGTTGTACAACCGCCGAAATAGGCGCGTTTTAAAATTAAAAAAAAAGGACCTATTTCGGCGGTTCCTAGCTAACAACCGCCGAAATAGGTCCTTTTTTTATAAAAAAAATTATTTTCACGTCGTCTTCAACCTCACAGCAGCAGTTCCGACGATTTTCAAGAGGCGCAACCACGAGAATGAAGGCGCAGAGCATGTAAGTTCGCCACGAGAGAAGAAAATGAACACGTACAGGCGCAGAGCATGTAAGTTCGAGTATATTACCGGTTCCCGAGAGAGAATAAGATAAGTTCGAGTATATTACCACAAGGAAGAAGAACACAAGCGCAGAGCATGTAAGTTCGCCTGCAAAATTACCGTGAGATTAGAGGATGAAGAAAGGTGTGCAGAGCATGTTTATTTGCCAGTTAGGGTTGCGAATTTACCGTGAGAGAACGGGATGAAGTGAGAGCAAGTGAAGAAGAGAGGCGCAGACCATGTTCGCCATGAGAGCAAGTTCGCCAGTGAAGAAGAGAGGCGCAGACCATGTTCGCCAGTTAGGGATACAAAATTAGAGAGAAGAAGAAGATGAAGAGATAGAGGCGCAGAGCAAGTTCGCCAGTTAGGGATACGAAATTAGAGGCGCAGAGCAAGTTCGCCAGTCGGTGAGCAAATATATAATAAAAGAAAGTCTATTTCGGCGGTTGTTACTAACAACCGCCGAAATAGACTAAAATTTAAGCGGCCTTTTGAAAATTTCGGAAAAAAATCCCGGGAAATGAACCTATTTCGGCGGTTGTGGATAAAACCGCCGAAATAGGGCTCCGAGATTTTTGTAGTCTGGAAAAAGACACCTATTTCGGCGGTTCCTAGCTAGGAACCGCCGAAATAGGTGTCCTCGGAGCCCTATTTCGGCGGTTTTATCTACAACCGCCGAAATAGGGGCGCCGAAATAGGCGTTTTTTGTACTAGTGTGATTGTAGCACATTACCGTATACAGCATCAACAGGATAACCATCAAGCGTGATTTGCAGACGACATGTTTTTTGTTCCTAAAATAAGTAAAATTACAATTTAAATGTGAATAAGGCTAGTATTTTTTACAGTCATTCATTTACCATGACGAACAAGATTAATAGAGACATACTAACCTTCAGAATAGCAAACGGATACGAATCAGAAGGGGCGGTACAACTAGTTGAAGAAGTCAGTCGGGTTAGATCAGTTTGTTGGTTTCGTCCACCCAAAGCCTTTGAAACAACCTCATTCACCCTCCGATCTACAAGTACAGACACCTCATGCTCAGTCAGACTTTTGGAGGTGGACTTTTCAAAAACAAATTTCTGACGCACTTGTCCCCTGAAACCCCTAACCCTTCCAGGATGATCCTTTAATCCAAGAAGTTGATTCAGCGGATCATTTTGACTTGGTGGAGCAAATATATCTATCTCCCCTCGCTGGGAGGCTTCAGCCTAGTAAGATGATCCAAAAAATAAGCAATAAGTTATAAATTTTAAAAAATAAACTTTTAAACACAACTGTTATTATTGAACAAGTTAAACACTTACAATCTGAGCAGCCAACTTTGCTGTCTCTGGTCGCGGGTGTACTTGCTTCCCATCCTTATCTACTTTTGAGTGACCCAAAACGTAGAGCTGAACTCGGTTGGCTTCATACACAGTGTCGATGGGAACTTCAACGCCATCGTCATTCTTTTTTGTGAGCAAACCGGCATCTTTCCACTTGGGAATGCTACTAGTGTATCCCTTCCGGCCCATATACTGTTGAAATCTATTTTTTGATCGGCTTGCCCTTGCTTTTTCTTGAGCCTCCTATCAAAACAAATCATTAAACTATTCATTAAAACAATATATACACATATTAAAATTTGTGTTATACAAATTTAGATTCAAACTTAAATATAGATTCATTAAGACAATGTATACCATGAATTGCTGCGACGTGTGAAACTTCTCAAACTCTTCCCATTCTTCCCGTGTGATCATACCATCATAAAATATCCATGGTGGCACGTCACGTGATTTCCTGATCCAGTTCGCCACCAAGAAAGATCTGAACTGCCTCGCCCGTGCAGCTATAAGTGAAAGAACCGTCGTCCGCGCTTCATTTGGTATTTTGTACCGTTGTTGTACTTGCTGCCACATTGATTCTTTCACTTCTTCCTCCTCGTGCTTCCAATATTTATTAATTGAACAACAGGACTTCGCAAGATTTCCTAACATGCTTGCGAACTCAGCTTTACAGTTTCCCCAGCTTCTGAAGTATTTATCCCAAATTAGATCAATATCTGCATCTTTCTTCAACCTCACCCCTCTGCTCGGCCCCCTACCCTTTCGTTTGTTTGATGATTTTTGCTGCTGTGGCTGCTGCTGTAGCTGCTGCTGTGGCTACTGCTGTGGCTGCTGTTGTAGCTGCTGCTGTGGCTGCTGCTGTGGCAGCTGTGATGGTTCATAGTCCATCAAACCCTCATCACAATATAAGTCTAGATCATCCATATCAATGTCCATTTTGAATCCTACATGCAATATAAATAGAAGATTTAGATAATTAACAAGTAAATGAAACTAAGAAATTATAAATACGGAAACAAAACTCTCAATAATGGAAAAGCCATAAATAAAATATTCAATGTCATTGATGGACGAAAGAAATAATAGATAAGCTCACATTAATCAATCCACATTCCTTCGTCATGGTCTGACCGCACAAAATTTGTAACATGGTCCAACTCTGGTAATTGAATCGAAAGGCTTGGTATTTCAACTTGCATGTCGTATTCATCCTCATCGACCACACCATCCACACCAACTATTCCTCTTTTTCCTTGAAGTACAAAGGACCATCTAGGATTAGATTTGTCAGAAATGTAATATACCTGTTTCGCCTTAGTTGCAACAACAAACGGCTCAACTGTGGGTGTTGCACCACCAAGATGAACTAGTTTCATACCATGTTTCTCCTCACGGTAACCATGTCTGTTGTCAATCCACTTGCACCGAAACACACAAGTCTCATATGCGGTGTAATCTAGAACCCAAATATCTTGTACAACACCGTAATATGATTGTTTCAACTCCACTGGATTTTGACCCATACCTCTGACATTGTACATACTCTGGTAAGCAACCACATTGATGCCACTGTTTTGATTCATTGATTTTTGGTCTTGTCGTTCCGTATAAAAATTGTAGCCATTTACGTTATACCCTTCGTATGAAACAACGTCAAGATTAGGACCAAGTGCCAACGTCTTCACTAATACTGGCACTGTAGTTGACTGGTTGTAACACCCCATCCAACAACAACACACTTAACAACAATCTGCAGCGGAAAATATACTTCATCACATTACTTAACTCGTTGGTGTTACACGCCGTTAACCACCCACGTGGCTAACAAGGCTATTACATATACATTGTATCGGTCTGATGGACTAGATTCCCGAGCGACTACACATTAATATCCCTTTCCATTAATGTAACACCCCTAATCTTAAACTGGTAATGACGTCATAATTCGTAGCATAATAAATAGCGAATCGCAGCGGAAAATAAAACTATCTAACCTTGGTGTTACACGCCGTCACTCACCCTTGCGAGTAACAAGGCATCCTTACTCTTTCCAACATTACAACATCTCACGCTGTGATGAACAGATACTGAGCACACTAATTATTACAACCAATTCCAACTAAATGAGCATCTAACTGAATACAACATCTTCCTTTATACAATATAAAATAAAACCGACGGTGTTTGTGGAAAACACTCCAGCTACCCCCGTGTCCCACGCTCCGGCTTGAGTCTTCTTCAATAACTTGGAATTTGTGGTCCACTGAAGGGCTCAGCAATCGAAATGCTGGTATGCTAAATGTGATCTTAAGTCATCTAGATTCCTTTAGTCGTTTTAGCCATCTTGATATTAGATTCATTTCATAAAATGTCGGTTTATACAGATAGCAGAAATAACTGTAAACACTCAACAAACACATAACAATCCACCTGTAAACGCCAGTGTACAATAGTACACAACATCAATAATCACACAACAATAACCACACAAAAATAAACAATAATCACACATTAGTAAACCATAACAATAATCAAACGAGACACACATATTAAACTGCACTTGTTAGTTAGTCACTTGGCTCTTAACCAATCATTTAACCTTTTCCATTTAATTTCCATCTCAAGTGTCATGATAAGACAAACCTTAATAACCTGTGAAAATGGACAGTGTGTCCCACTGGGTTCCAAAGGAACCGTTACCAGTAGACCTTATGGCCCTGGATAAATATATGTAATGACCGATCCGGTCGAAACTGTGCACCAACGGCAGTGCATTCCGCCATCCCCGAATGTGGCTGATGGATTTGGAGTGACTCCCTTCTTGAGTCTCTCATAGTGATCACAATGCGCAACCAGAAAGTCGAAACGATCTGGATTCCTCTCTTTATAAGTTAGCCCTTTTGTCAGTGACATAATAACCAATACTTGAAATAAGACTATCACATTTGACCCTTGTTAGGTTCAATAATACCTAAAGGTCAGTTAGTCTTTTTTTTTCAGTTTAGATGTATAAACTTTAGTCACAAGACATTCGCGTATAAAATACAACGCAACAGATTGAGCAATCCCACATACAATATCATTCACATAAAATCATAGATATCGTTCTTAAACATTTAAACACACAATGTCTGGACCTCAGGATAATCCTTAGGACATTCAGACCACACAATTAACATACCGTTCACCGTGACAACAGCTAGCTTGACAGTTCACGTTCTAGTAACCTTTCCCGTACGCTGTTATTTATACATACAATAATGGGTAATATTAATACAACTATTCATTAAATATTACAGTACTGTCACTGTAGAGTTTATTTTCGTCGTATAGTAACTCTGTATGTTATTTATTTTCCCCTGTTATTTTAACAGTGGTTCCCGATAACCTAGCAGTTCATCATTTTATGTGAAACTCACATGTGATAACGAATTATCATTTATACGGTACATCTTTACCTCACTAATTATATACTTATAATTATTTCCACTTATCATTTAAATTATATCCCTTGGTCATTTTTATTATAACCAAAATTATTTTATAAACTTTATATTATATTCCTTAATATACCATAGTACATTATATTACCTAGTTTCACTTACTTGCCTTATTAAATTACAAAACCAACCTTATTAATCCGGTATTTATATATTATACCCAACAATTTAATAGATTACTAAATATCCACATATTATTTTCCGGTAGTCATAATTGATCCCGATAACTTTTACAACTTACCAAATAACCATATACCCTTATAATTTATTAAATATCCTTATCAATTTCAAAAATTATAAAACAATTATATTAACTCCTATGGATTGCCAAATAACCTTATAACTTTTATAATCCACTAATTACCCACATTAACCTTTGTAAATACTAATTGACCATTTTTTTTTGTAAATTACCATTTAAGCTCATAAGCTTTTCGGTTTACACATATAGTTTCTATATTTACTCTTTTAACCCCAAAACCTTATATAAGTTACATATTAACTTATAAACTATAGTTTAAATATTTTATTTCTTAAAATAACCAAAGTAACCCATATCTTTTCTTAAATTACATATCCGCCCATATTAAATTCTATCCTTTCATATAAACTTCCATAAATTACATATTCACCCCAAAACTTTTATAAACTTAATATTTTATGTCATAAATCATTTTAACCCAAAGTTTTTGGTCAACACCTTGACCAAGGCTTAATTTCACAATTAATACTTTAATATACCCATAAAATCATATGTATTTTCGGTAACATCCTAAACTTCCCAATAATTACAAAATAGTCCCAAAACTTTATTAAATGTTATTCTTAACACTTAAACACTTATTTAAATTCACCAAAATTCATAATATTAATTCCTACCTTATATTATACCATAAATATACCAAATAATTCCTTATATTCTCGGAAATCTATATATGTACTCTAAACTTCTCAAAATTACATTTTAACCACATAACTTATTAAAATAGTCATTTAAATACTTGTAGCTATTTTTAATACACCCAAAATTTATAATATAAGTTAATATATTTATATATTTCGAAAATTCATCAAATATTATATATAGCTCTCGGCCACAATTTAAATTTATCTTATGGTTTTAAAACTTGTTTTAAACCTTATAATAAATACATATAAATGTATATAAGTCATATAACACTTCTAAAAATTATGCTAATGACTTAGAATGATTATAAACTAAAAATAGAACATAAAAGTCCTAGACCATTCGGTCTCAATGTATAGGTAACATAATTAATTTTTATGACCTAAATATATACCTTAAGGTAATAATCTTACCTTGTATGTTATAAATTATTTTCTTGACAATATAACCCATAGTTTTCGGTTTCAATTTATGTAATGGTTATACATAATTTTTATACTAAAGTTTGAAGCTTAAATCAAACTTAAACTTAATACACCTTATTTATATAAACTTACCCTTAAATCAAGACAATTCTTGTACTTGATTTTTTCCTTGAATTTCCAAGCTCTCCAAATGATATATAGTGGTAGATAATTCGAACTCCTTGTACATAAGTAGGAGATTTGTTTGTTAGACTTCTAACAAAAGTTTATAAATAATATTTGTAGAAATTTTACAAGGGTTTACCTTAGGAATTTATCAAGGTATTTTTGATACACCTTGAGATAATTGTAGATCCAATTTTCCTTCATGAAATAATGAAGAGAGTATGGATTTAGAAGACTAATTATTTTCGGAAATGATATAGAATGTTTTATCAAGATTTTCAACATAATAATATACCTTAACTTGATCTTGTTGTTCCTTGTATTGTTGTTGAATTTAGGAACCTCCTTGGAGCATATATGCTTGGCGAAAATTGTAGAAATTCCTAGAATTATTTCTTGCTCCAAGACTTGATAGAATTAACTAGGAAATTACATAGAAATGGTGTTAGGATTTAATCCACCATTAATGGAGTTTATTAGAGCTTAGGAATTAACTTAGGAATTGGAATAAAGAGAGAACAAAGGAAGTGACTTACCTTCGTGAATGAGGGCAAATGAGAAGAAGTATTCACGTAGGGTATTTAGAAGAGAATGAAGGTAACTTGTTTAATTGCTTTTATTCCATGTCTTTGTTTATGTTATTTGATTACAAGATTTAGTCACAAAAATCATTTAGCTAGTTAGGTATACGGCTGGTGGTGTATTAGGCATCTTACAATATGTAGTATTATGACTAAAGGATTGGTGGAGAATAAAACTAGATTATTAGCATGTCAATTATTTAGGATTAATGAAGTAATTTAATGACACTTACTTTGTTTGCTTGTACAGATTTGATCGGACAAGATGAAGTAGCAGCTCCACTTGCTTCTATCTTTTCGGTAATGGATGGAATATAAAGCTAATTGAATTGCTATAATTGCAAACAATAGGTTGAATGGAGCATCTAGGTAGCATCTATTTGTTTTTATTGTTTATATGATTTAGTGTAATTTACATTGCTGATTTACTTAATGTTTGCAGGTGGTGGTCGCTTGGACTGCTGGAGCAAATGGAACAGTTCAAGTAGTGCTGTAGTCCTACAGTAAGATATATTAGTATAGCTAGGTAGTCTACGTTTTGGTTATATTCATTAGTAGTATAATTAACCTTTGTCAATTTGTTTAATGCTGCAGCTCCATTACTTGTTGAGTCACCTTAGTGGGATAGCCATTACATGACTAGGTAAGTTGCTATCTTGCTTTGAATTATTAAGCTTAACTAATATTACTAACCTTGTCTTCTTGCAGGTAGAAGTGCTCGGCATTGTTGGAGCAGCTCCCATTCGTAAGGCTAAGAATTAATATAGGCCTTAGATTAAACATTGTCTTGTTATCTTATTTGATCACTAATCAACACTAATCCCTTGTTTATTTTTTTTTTGCAGGTGTGGTCGTAATTGATGTAGGTAGCAGCCCCATTGTTGCTAGTCTTACGTAAAGGAAATGCTAGAAGGCTATTAATACTTTGTTAATTGTAAACCTAGTCAATCTAGCTAATTTGTTTAAGTTTTATTAAGTTAATTAATGGTCAATTATATTCTCCTTTCCCAGCTCTCAATCGGTACCCACATGGGGTGATAAGCAACTTGTTCAATTTGTTAATTGCCTAGACATAAAGACTAAGTCTAGCCTAGTAATTTATGTCATTACTTTTGCTTTCTTTATCTTAATGTTTTTATTGATCCTTTGCTTTTCTTTTGCAGGTACACGGTTGATGGAGGCCTCTGTAAGGAGTAGTGTATATAATGACTAAAATACCCAGGCTGATTTGTATTAGTGGCTTGTAGTTACGTGTATATAAGCCCAGCATTACTGTATACTAAAGTGTCGAATACTATTGATATGAATGCAACAGTTTAACTGATTTCCAACTCTTCTTCCGCTCTGCTCTATCGAGCTTGTCTCTCTTCTTTCTTCTGTTTCTCTACATGGTATCAGAGCTACACGCTCGAGAAATAGTTACGCTGTAATCGCAGTGCATTCATAATCATGGAATTCAACAATTGTAAATTGTCGTCATCCAATCTTCACCAGCTAGTTGGAATTTCGACAATCAAGCTTCAAGGAGAAAAGAACTTCTTGAGTTGGCAGACTCAAATGTTGAACCTCTTCGAATCTGTTGGTGTAGACGAGATGATTAAATCTGAGTCCACTCCAAGCAAGAAGATTACGAAGGAAGGATCTGAGATTGACAATCCTGATGTCAAGAAATGGAAAGAAATTGATGCTCTTGTAAGAACTTGGATCTTAGCGACGCTTTCGGAGGATTGTATCGCTCTTACTATCGGTTGCGATTCCTCCAGCAAGATTTGGGAGGAACTTCGGAGCGAATTTCTGCAATCGACGAAGGAAAGGGAATTTCAACTGAAGAACAGACTGCGCTCTTTGAAGTTAGGAGAAACGCAGTCAGTGAAAGAATACGTTAAGGAGTTCAAGTCGGTATGTGACAATCTCGCTGCCATTGGAAAACCAGTTCCTGATGAGGATAAAGTAGTAATGCTTGCGCAAGGGTGCGGAGCAAGATACAAGATTCTTAGATCTGTTATGTTGAGCAAAGCTCCATATCCATCCCTAAAACAGTTTGTATCTGCTCTGGAAGATTACGATGCAAGAGAAGAGGATGAAGGTAGAGAATTGAAAATTGAAGGAAGCCAGGGGAGTACATTCTCTGCCGCATTTAACACTAACACTGCAGTGTCCGAAAATGTCTCGAATCTTGGAAGAGGTGGTAGATTCGGGAATAGAGGCAGAGGACGACAAGGAGGCGGTCGCGGCAGATACCAAGGCTACCAGAACTACTCAAATCCGTGTCAGATTTGCGGGAGGACAAATCACACAGCCTTGAACTGCTTCTATCGTTGGGATCATTCTTACCAGCTCTATGACTCAAAAGCAAGCTTGACTAATCCGCAACAAACCGTGAAGCCACCTGTGTCTACTCCTCAAGCTCTGGCAACAATGTCGTACTGCGGTCCTGATGATTCGTACTATGTGGATTCTGGAGCCACATCTCACATGGTGACTACACCAGGTAAAATAGCTTCTCTCACTCCATACACTGGCTGTGAATCTGTCTTTGTGGGAAACGGAAATGAGTTGTCGATTAGATATACTGGAAATGCTAAGATCACAGGAGGAGTAGGGAAAGATTTGAAGCTAAACGATGTTCTTGTAGTTCCTGAACTGCAAAAAAACCTGATATCGGTTAGCAAATTAACCAAGGATAATTTCTGCTCAGTTGAATTTGTTGACACTGGGTTTGTTGTGAAGGATCGGTTGACAGGGAAGATACTAGCCAAGGGCAGTAAAGATGGAGATTTATACAGTCTGAAGGAATCTACATTTCAAGCGCTTCAAGCAATAAAGGGAAGCAAGACTACAGATAGTATCTGGCATAAACGGTTAGGACACCCACACTCAAAGGTCCTAAAATTGCTTTGTTCAGAGAATAAAATTGATGTTTCTTCATGGAATAAAGATGTAGCTGTCTGTAGTAGTTGTCAGCTAAGTAAAAGCTGTAAACTCCCGTTTAGAGATGTAGAAAGTAGAGCATCTGAGATTCTTGAGAAGGTCCATTGTGATTTGTGGGGACCTGCTCCAGTTGTGTCGAGTCAACGAATGAAATACTATGTGATTTTTGTAGACGATTACACAAGGTTTACTTGGTTCTATGCTCTGAAAAAGAAGTCTGATTTCTATGATGTTTTTGTTCAGTTTCAACGTATGACAGAACTTCATTTTGGGAAAAAGATTAAGTTCTTTAGGTGTGATGGTGGTGGAGAATTTGTGAGTAACACCTTTATGTCTCATCTCCAACAATGTGGTATTATCCAACAGATTTCCTGCCCTCATACCCCAGAACAGAATGGAGTAGCAGAACGTAAGCACAGGCATATTGTTGAAATGGGACTTGCACTTTTACTTAGCTCTGGTCTTCCTTTGTTCCTATGGGTGGAAGCCTTTATGACTGCAGTATTCCTTATTAATCGGTTACCTACTGCTTCTGTGCAATTTCAAATTCCATTCTGTTTAGCTTTCAAGAAAGAACCTGAGTATGCAACTATCAGAGTTTTCGGTTGCAGGTGTTTTCCTATGTTGAGGTATAATACTTCACATAAACTCCAACCTCGCTCTCTACCTTGTGTTTTTATTGGGTACAGTAACTTACACAAAGGTTATAGATGTTATCATCCTGAGACACGCAAGGTGTTTATCTCCAGGCATGTAGTTTTCGATGAGCAAACTTTCCCTTATCTCAAAACACAAAATGACAGTTCATCTGATCGACATCTCTATGTTACCACATTCAAGTTGTTTACCCAGGAAGAAGAAAGTGATACTTCTGATTCTTTAACCCAAAACACCCCTCACAGTAAAACACCTAGTCCACAGTCTCAAACACCTAATCTACACTCTCTTTTTCCTACTCTCAATACTTTTAATCTCCTCAGTTCCTCTCCTGTGCCAAATCCGCAAATGCACCCTGATCCAATCACACCAAACTTACAAACTTCATCTGAGATTGTTCCAGTTCCTGAGATCACACCAAACTTACAAACTTCATCTGAGTTTGTTCCAGTTCCTGAGACAGCAGACTATACCTCAGGGCCTAATCCCACTGATGGTGTACAATCAGTTTCTGATGATGTACAACCTGTCCCTGGTACTGCACATCAAACTCAATCGACAACTGCTGCTGATTCTTCAATTGAGTTGTTTGTTGAGTTACCTATTTCCAAACCTCCGGATCTCAATACTCATGTCATGGTCACACGTTCCAAAAGTCGAAACTCAGCTGATGCTCTAACTGTTTCCCACATGTCTGTACAAGAACCACGGAGTATTAAGGAAGCTTTGCGTAGTCCCCAGTGGGTTACTGCAATGACAGAGGAAATGGATGCTCTACATCGCAATGCTACTTGGAATCTTGTTCCTCGACAACCAGACATGAACATTGTGGGGTGTAAGTGGGTCTTCAAGATAAAGCGGAATCCTGATGGGACAATTGAGCGGTACAAAGCCCGCTTAGTTGCCAAGGGTTTTCATCAGGTTGAAGGAATCGATTTTGGGGAAACTTTTAGCCCAGTGGTTAAAAGTGCTACTATTCGCATCATTTTGTCAGTGGCCATATCGAGACAGTGGGAGATTCGTCAATTGGATGTGAAGAATGCTTTTTTCCACGGCGAGTTGCTTGAAACAGTATTCATGGAGCAGCCTCCTGGATTTAGCGATTCGACCCATCCCGATTATGTGTGTCGCCTTCAGAAATCCTTATATGGATTAAAGCAGTCTCCTCGCGCATGGTTCCATAAATTGAGCTCCCTTCTGTTACACATAGGATTTGTGTGTAGTCAAGCTGATACAACACTCTTTTTCTGGCATTCTTCACGCGGAACTATTCTGCTTCTGGTGTATGTCGATGACATAATCATCACTGGCAGTTCATCTGAGTTACTGCAGGAGGTTATTGACAAGTTGAGTTGTGGATGTGCTCTAAAAGACCTTGGTCGCCTGCGGTATTTTCTGGGAATCGAAGCACACTTTACACCAGAAGGATTATTTCTCAATCAAACCAAGTACATCAAGGAGTTGTTACAAAAAGCACAACTGGAACATGCTAAACCGGTTCGTACTCCTGTAAAGCTCAGCCCTGATGTCTCTGATGAAGATCTACAACCAGTTGAACCCACACACTACCGCAGTCTGGTTGGTGCTTTGCAATATGCTACACTCACCCGTCCTGACATAGCGTATGCAGTCAATGTTGCTTGTCAACATATGCATCAACCTCTTACAGTGCATTATCAGGCGGTTAAACGTATTCTACGTTATTTAGCAGGCACTATCACGTTTGGTCTGATGTTTACTCCACAAACATCTCTCACCCCAGTAGCTTACTCTGATGCAGACTAGGCAGGGTGTGAACTCACTCGACGGTCGACTACCGGTTACTGTGTCTTTATCGGCTCTAATTGTGTTTCGTGGGCATCAAAGAAACAACCCACTGTATCAAGATCCAGTACAGAAGCAGAGTACAGAGCTTTAGCTGCTGCTGCTGCTGAGCTCACTTGGATTGGGTATGTTCTGTCTGATATTGGAATAACTCAGTCTTCTCCACCAGTTTTGTTCTGCGACAATCAAAGTGCTCTTCAGCTTGCTGCTAATCCAGTGTTACATGCCCGCACAAAGCATATTGAGTTGGATTATCATTTTGTGCGGGAGAAAGTGCTTCAAGGAGCTCTGCAGACTCGGTATGTTCCCTCTGTTCAGCAAGCAGCTGACGTCTTCACCAAAGGTTTGTCATCCACAGCCTTCTCCTTCAATAGATCCAAGCTTGGCATTCGTGCTACTGCTGCTCAGCTTGCGGGAGGATGTAAGGAGTAGTGTATATAATGACTAAAATACCCAGGCTGATTTGTATTAGTGGCTTGTAGTTACGTGTATATAAGCCCAGCATTACTGTATACTAAAGTGTCGAATACTATTGATATGAATGCAACAGTTTAACTGATTTCCAACTCTTCTTCCGCTCTGCTCTATCGAGCTTGTCTCTCTTCTTTCTTCTGTTTCTCTACAGCCTCTAATGACAGTAATAATCATACACTATCCAATACTAAGGTGGATATGAGTCACTATATAATAAGACTATAATTTTTACAAAACTAGCCAATTTAAGGCATGTATTCACGCATGGTATAGGGATCTTGTGGGATTTATTTTTCATTTGATTTTTGTTACATTATATTGTACTAAGACCATGCTAATATGTGTAATAGGTTCCAGCATTTAATTGGTACATTTTTATTATGTTAAAAGATGAAAGTTTTAAGGTAAAAATGCTGATTTTAGGTACCTTTTTGCCCTAAAAATCGCCCCTATTTAAACTATGAGTTTAGTACTGCCATCAATTGATTTAGATGGTCATTTTATCCACTTTTAAGATTACTAACTCGTGGCTCCTCAAAAGCTTCAAGTCCCTTGCGTAAAACGCATTTTTATGACACCCGAAGGTGCGTTTTTGTGCTTTAAGGATTTTTCTGGGAATTAATTAGTCGCTATGACTCCCAAGTGTTTATTGACATTGTTTATAGTCAATAATAATATATTAAGGTGTTACATTGGGTTATATGGGGTTATATAAACTTGTAACTCAATTTTCAGGCTAAAGGGGCACTCCCGAGATAAAAGGAGCGTTAAGAAATTTCCCCCGAGCTCTTTGTTTATTTTTGAAGAAGTAGCTTGGGAATTATCTTTTAGAATAATTAATAATGATTTTAGGAACTCCTAGAATAATTTTTATCGGGGTTCGTGCCACCTTGGCACTCCTCCTAGGCATTCCCGGGCCTTTATGGGGCCCACATCGGGAACTTCCGAAAACTTTGTATTTTTACTCAGTTCTAACTGAGAACTTGTATTTTAAAGATCATAAAATGATCCTTGGTTAAATTCATATAATATCCATAGCTTATATAATTGTTTAACTTAAGGTCGGGCTTTTAACACCTTAAGGAGTTTAGGTGCGTTTTTAGCGCCCAAGTGTTTATATGCTTTCTTAGGGTTTAATAAACCCCCAAATAATATTTATAATTCCTCAAATAATATTTATTTACTTATATTTAATTATTTAAATGTTAGGGGTATTTCAGTCTACCCCCCTTAAAAGGACTTCGTCCCGAAGTCATAATTTATATTTGTTCATCTCATATCTACCCCTGTCTACTTATCATTCTTGGGTGTCAATACTGTATTGACACTACTATATTCCATCACTACTCTGAGTGTATACAATTCCTATAGACAAATATTCTCTATTCGGGATAATAATATATCACTGCATAATAACTTAATAAATACAGTAAACCATACATGTTCTAACTTCCTAGCTATCCCACTCGGTCATCACTGCGCAAATGCAATACCAAATCCTCAGTCCTACAGAGTGCAGAGGCGTAAACCCTTGGCAGTGAATCTCTTGTGTGATTGTAGGAATAAATATAAATATACTGTAAAATAATTAAGTGCTTCCATAAACATTCAAGTGTTACCTAGAACACACAAATAATCATTCAAGTGTCCCATAGGACATATCATAAATCACCAAATGTCACATAGGACATACTAATAACCAACCAAATGTCACATAGGACATAACTATCTAATTAATTGCACACATGCGCAACAAACAATCAAACACAAATAACCATACACAAGAATAATATGGACTGCAGATATGCAAGTCGCATGTGGTGCTCTACCCCCCTTAAAAAGGGTTACGCCCACGTACCCCTACAAGTATACACAAAACGAAAAGAAAATTGTTGGATACTTGTCTCGCATGGAGTCTTCTAACTCCCATGTCGCCTCTTCAATGTTGTGAGTTTACCACAAAACTTTGACCATTCTAATGGTCTTGTTCCTTGTCTCCCTAGTGTTGGAGTCCAAAATGCGAACTGGGGTATCCTCATATCTAAATGTAGGATTTAGCTCGAGTGTCTCGGCTCTAAAATACATGTAATCTGTAAACTAACGGGCCCACTCGCTCCGTAATCAGGTACGGTCCGACATACTTCGGGCTAGGCTTGCCCTTCTCCCCTAATCTAAAATTTCCTTTCATAGGTGAAAATCTGAGGAAGACTCGATCGCCTATTGCGAGCTCGAGGTCTCTCCTATGGTTGTTAGCGTATGACTTCTGTCTGTTTACGAGGTCTATCTCTCAAGGATTTATGTATTCTTTGATATGTTCTCTCGTGCATTAGTATGCTTTTTTTTTAATGTAAAGTATGAGCTACGGTTGAACCGTGCATCTTACGTATATTACAGAAAGATTGCTTTATATTATTGGCTCACCTGTTATTGGTAGTATATACACGATTATTATCGTCCGTTCATCAGGTATACGACAATAGAGTTCCTGTTAAGGTTTCTAACAAGGTGTAGTTTCCTCTCGATTAAACATGTTATTGTGGTTGTGAATCAACTCTGATGAGTATTAGTATAATGTTTATACTTTTTATATTCTATCATGTTTATAGGTAGATTCCCATTTAATATATCGGTTTTAATTCATAAAGAAAGACATGGTAGTCGATCTTTCCTTTCATATGGCAATTTGGCCATAACCTAGAATATAGCTAGAGAATACTGTTATTATAAGTAATTTTCTCTTGATCTAATATTTGTTTTATTAACACGGTTCATGGGATAATAATAGTTAGTATTTCCCTCATAATTAATTTTCTTTCCGACATATGCGGGGTTGTTTTATCTACTTAATCTCCTCGGCGTAATCTAGACAATTTAACTCTTAACTTACACCTTCCACAACTAATATACTTCATTTATTAAATTTTTATGTTAAGAATAAATACTTACTTATCACAGAAATATTTGTGACCACTTATAAGGAGTCTCAGGCATCATCCAACTCTGACGGGGTCAGCGTCAGTGTCGAACTATCCTTCCACACCATTTTGTGTTTGGTTTTCCCTTGATCTGACCAGGATCAAGTTCGACCTCCCACGTCAAATATCAAACAATCACATAATTGTCATCTTCCAAATTTTATCTTATTAAACTTTGTGACGTGGTGAGTACTACATTTCTCCTGATCAATATACTACTATTCCAATAACTGTTATAACCTATACTTGAATCTAGGGTATTACCAAAATCCCCAGAACAATATTCCTTTGATCAAATCATCAAGCGGGGAAGCCCGTTTTTCCTCTTGGCTTACAAGGTAGGTTCTTACTAAAGCATTCAGGCTCATACTGTCTAATAACTATATCCATCAATCAATTTAACTCTTTAATCCATCATACAAGTAATAAATTCCATCATGGACTTGCATACTTTAGAATACTCTCTTCACTTTGAAGGGCTTATCTAGTATTTCTCTTATCAGGGCTTGATTATTGCCTATACTTGATTATCATTAGTTAGAGCAAAGACAGTCACAATTAGGCTTTTAAGTAAAAATTTCCATAACCCAATCAACAACTACAGTCCATAAAGTATTATCTCCTCTTCCTTAAAGCTTAGTTTCTCCCTTATCCCATCTAAAATTCATAAATCTGGTGAATCATACGTTCACCCTAGTCAAGTATCTCTTAATATTAGTACCATCTTAACTAAGGATTTCCAGTTTGAATTCTGTTGTCTAGTAGTAGGACAATCAAGGCTTATTGTTTGTTTTTATCTCTTAGAAACATGGTTAATCCACTAGCTCAATGGCTTCCAAAAATAAGTCGGTTAGGTATGTCAAATAGAGGATTTAGAATCACATGGTTTAGTATATAACGTTAGGACGGTTTACGTGTAAAACAATGGTTACAAACCTAAGGGTATTTTTCCCTACTTTTACACTCATTTTTGTGTATATATTGTTTTCACACTTTATATAACTTACACTCAATCTCAGTGTATGTATTAGTTTAAGCCTTTGGTACAACTGATACTATATTTATTGTAAGTGTCAAGGAAAGTCGTTTGTTATCATGTTTATACTAGAATTTATATTACATAAGTTTTAACCTTAGTTGATTTACTGCGATCTTTTATTCGCATTCATAATTTGAGCTGTCACAATAGACATATGCCCGTATAAATTCATAAGGTTAGTATATGACATGTGTCTCAAAATAGGGTAGGTATATTTAATGATACTTTAGCCCTCTGAACTGCATCAACACTCTCCATGTTTTAGGTTAATAACCTCCAAATTATATTTATATATATAGCATTTGGTGGTACTAATTAGATAATTCTCCCCTACTTTAGAAAATATATATTCAAGATTTGTTCTCTCCCCCCCCTTTTTTTTTTGAGAGTCCAGCGTTGTTATATGTTGGTACTAGCTGAGACCCTTGGTATTTGCTCAGGTATTTCAACACCCGTGCTTATCCATTATGGATGTTTAGTTATATTTTTGAGATTCTATTTCTCAATTGTCATACTTCAAGGTTTCTCACTATCCTCCCTCAAAGTTTATAAGAGATTGTAAGATTTCCTAGACTCGCACTGAGCGGTACGCTCGGTGCCTGGGTATCCCATAAAATTTCAGTGTTTGCTCCTTGCGTGAGCTCTTTTGACAGTTCTTGTAGTCTGAAGTATTTTGTACTCATAAATGTATTTCCGTTCATGACATCTGCTTGTCGTTTAGGCAGGTCACAATTTGTAGTTACTGTAATTTTGGACAGTTGATAATGCCCTTCGGTAGTCCAAGTAAAACTAACTTGTTATTTCCCACTGTACTTTCTCACACCTTTTATTTCCAAAGACAAACTCATTTTTGTATTTGATTTAATATTCTTAATCCTATATTCTTTTATGATAGTTATTTATAGTTAAGCATTTCTTAAGTAGGATTATGCCGGGTCAAAGTACTTGGCGTTATGCCTCTGGGTATTCCCGACCTTCGCTCATAGGCTCAGGTGACCACGGTCTCATAGGTAAGGGAAAACAATTATCGAAGTACCCTATTAGGTGAGAGGTTACCTACTGTAGGTCTCTCTAAATTTGATACTTACTAATCACATATATATGTCTCATCGACTGATACTATAAACACATATTTATGCATCATGCATTTAGTTTAGGTTCTAGGCTTACCGGTTTCGCGCTAAGCTCTAGCTTCAGCGCCTGGAGTTCCCGCTGAATACAGGGCATTTCTTCCTGGAATTATCTCCTTTCCCTTCTAGATCTTGGATGAGGATGGCTGTCCTCCCGGTCCTGTAGTATAAGTATTAGTTTGTGGCGCTTGACCTCCTCCGGGTCCGCCCGTTTCCATAGCCGGTGTTCTCTGCGAACCTCTAGCTCCTTTGTATACTCGACTCCCTGGATTAGAAAAGCATCCATACTCCCTGTGACCCTCCTTTTTACAATAACGGCACTCCACTTTCCTTCCCGCGCAATCTACTCCTGGGTGATCTTTTCCACAACGTTTACAGTAATAGTGGCGTCGGGTTTGCTTTTTGTCTCTAAGTGGTGCTGTTCTTAGTGGTCGAGCATTAATAGCTGGGCCGGTCAGACGAGAGGTCTGCTCCTTCGCCTTCTGACCATGGAAATCCATCCGCCCCTTCTTCTTTTCAAAGAATTTCTTCCTCTTCTTGCAATAACTGCCAGAGGTTGCTTCATCATCATCTCCTTCAGTATTCTTCCTTTTCTTTCTTCCTGCGTCGGAGTAGTCGACTCCTGATATATAGTTCATCAAACTGGTGCACCGTGCGCAGTATTGGTCAACTGTTTGTCTCCCTTGGATTAAGGTCTTGATCTCCTGCCTTTTCCTCTGTTTTATGTGTTTGGGGTAGTACTTCTCCCGCAACACTTCTATGAACTCTGTCCATTCAAATTCCGGTGTAGCTCTACGGTGGCCCTCAATAGTCCGCCACCAAATGTCAGCTGCGCCCTTCAGGTTGTATGCGGCGATGTCGACCTGTTGGTCTTCTGGGACTCCGACAGTCTTGAACGCCTTCCGGTGCTCTGCAATGAACTTCTCCAGTGCGGCGGGGTCTGGTTCCCCTGAATAAGTTGGTACCTTCGCGTCTGCAACGTTCTTCAACCAGTTGGTTTCTCTGGGCCGCGGCGGGTGGGGTATGGCTCCCGTAAATTGAACTCCTAGCTCCTGTGCGAAAGTTGCCATGGCTGTTGTTAGGTCTTGTACTGTTGGAACATCCGCCGGTGTCTCGCCACTGCGTCCACTGCTGTCTCCTCGTGGTCCTTCGCTGGTCGACATCTAAGATAGTATATATTTTTTTTTCTACTTGGTTGCTACACCGTATCACATACACAATCAAAAACATGTAAGTAAGCTAACTACTAGCAATAGAATATCCCTAGGGTTTTCTTTTTCTAGGTCACGAATCCTCACGGACGTTTCCCGTAACCCAATATTCCTATGCTCATTGTCCTAGTCTCAGTACCTTTCATCAGAGCGGTATTCCGCTCTGATACCACTTTTTGTAACACCCCTAATCTTAAACTGGTAATGACGTCATAATTCGTAGCATAATAAATAGCGAATCGCAGCGGAAAATAAAACTATCTAACCTTGGTGTTACACGCCGTCACTCACCCTTGCGAGTAACAAGGCATCCTTACTCTTTCCAACATTACAACATCTCACGCTGTGATGAACAGATACTGAGCACACTAATTATTACAACCAATTCCAACTAAATGAGCATCTAACTGAATACAACATCTTCCTTTATACAATATAAAATAAAACCGACGGTGTTTGTGGAAAACACTCCAGCTACCCCCGTGTCCCACGCTTCGGCTTGAGTCTTCTTCAATAACCTGGAATTTGTGGCCCACTGAAGGGCTCAGCAATCGAAATGCTGGTATGCTAAATGTGATCTTAAGTCATCTAGATTCCTTTAGTCGTTTTAGCCATCTTGATATTAGATTCATTTCATAAAATGTCGGTTTATACAGATAGCAGAAATAACTGTAAACACTCAACAAACACATAACAATCCACCTGTAAACGCCAGTGTACAATAGTACACAACATCAATAATCACACAACAATAACCACACAACAATAAACAATAATCACACATTAGTAAACCATAACAATAATCAAACGAGACACACATATTAAACTGCACTTGTTAGTTAGTCACTTGGCTCTTAACCAATCATTTAACCTTTTCCATTTAATTTCCATCTCAAGTGTCATGATAAGACAAACCTTAATAACCTGTGAAAATGGACAGTGTGTCCCACTGGGTTCCAAAGGAACCGTTACCAGTAGACCTTATGGCCCTGGATAAATATATGTAATGACCGATCCGGTCGAAACTGTGCACCAACGGCAGTGCATTCCGCCATCCCCGAATGTGGCTGATGGATTTGGAGTGACTCCCTTCTTGAGTCTCTCATAGTGATCACAATGCGCAACCAGAAAGTCGAAACGATCTGGATTCCTCTCTTTATAAGTTAGCCCTTTTGTCAGTGACATAATAACCAATACTTGAAATAAGACTATCACATTTGACCCTTGTTAGGTTCAATAATACCTAAAGGTCAGTTAGTCTTTTTTTTTTCAGTTTAGATGTATAAACTTTAGTCACAAGACATTCGCGTATAAAATACAACACAACAGATTGAGCAATCCCACATACAATATCATTCACATAAAATCATAGATATCGTTCTTAAACATTTAAACACACAATGTCTGGACCTCAGGATAATCCTTAGGACATTCAGACCACACAATTAACATACCGTTCACCGTGACAACAGCTAGCTTGACAGTTCACGTTCTAGTAACCTTTCCCGTACGCTGTTATTTATACATACAATAACGGGTAATATTAATACAACTATTCATTAAATATTACAGTACTGTCACTGTAGAGTTTATTTTCGTCGTATAGTAACTCTGTATGTTATTTATTTTCCCCTGTTATTTTAACAGTGGTTCCCGATAACCTAGCAGTTCATCATTTTATGTGAAACTCACATGTGATAACGAATTATCATTTATACGGTACATCTTTACCTCACTAATTATATACTTATAATTATTTCCACTTATCATTTAAATTATATCCCTTGGTCATTTTTATTATAACCAAAATTATTTTATAAACTTTATATTATATTCCTTAATATACCATAGTACATTATATTACCTAGTTTCACTTACTTGCCTTATTAAATTACAAAACCAACCTTATTAATCCGGTATTTATATATTATACCCAACAATTTAATAGATTACTAAATATCCACATATTATTTTCCGGTAGTCATAATTGATCCCGATAACTTTTACAACTTACCAAATAACCATATACCCTTATAATTTATTAAATATCCTTATCAATTTCGAAAATTATAAAACAATTATATTAACTCCTATGGATTGCCAAATAACCTTATAACTTTTATAATCCACTAATTACCCACATTAACCTTTGTAAATACTAATTGACCATTTTTTTTTGTAAATTACCATTTAAGCTCATAAGCTTTTCGGTTTAAACATATAGTTTCTATATTTACTCTTTTAACCCCAAAACCTTATATAAGTTACATATTAACTTATAAACTATAGTTTAAATATTTTATTTCTTAAAATAACCAAAGTAACCCATATCTTTTCTTAAATTACATATCCGCCCATATTAAATTCTATCCTTTCATATAAACTTCCATAAATTACATATTCACCCCAAAACTTTTATAAACTTAATATTTTATGTCATAAATCATTTTAACCCAAAGTTTTTGGTCAACACCTTGACCAAGGCTTAATTTCACATTAATACTTTAATATACCCATAAAATCATATGTATTTTCGGTAACATCCTAAACTTCCCAATAATTACAAAATAGTCCCAAAACTTTATTAAATGTTATTCTTAACACTTAAACACTTATTTAAATTCACCAAAATTCATAATATTAATTCCTACCTTATATTATACCATAAATATACCAAATAATTCCTTATATTCTCGGAAATCTATATATGTACTCTAAACTTCTCAAAATTACATTTTAACCACATAACTTATTAAAATAGTCATTTAAATACTTGTAGCTATTTTTAATACACCCAAAATTTATAATATAAGTTAATATATTTATATATTTCGAAAATTCATCAAATATTATATATAGCTCTCGGCCACAATTTAAATTTATCTTATGGTTTTAAAACTTGTTTTAAACCTTATAATAAATACATATAAATGTATATAAGTCATATAACACTTCTAAAAATTATGCTAATGACTTAGAATGATTATAAACTAAAAATAGAACATAAAAGTCCTAGACCATTCGGTCTCAATGTATAGGTAACATAATTAATTTTTATGACCTAAATATATACCTTAAGGTAATAATCTTACCTTGTATGTTATAAATTATTTTCTTGACAATATAACCCATAGTTTTCGGTTTCAATTTATGTAATGTTATACATAATTTTTATACTAAAGTTTGAAGCTTAAATCAAACTTAAACTTAATACACCTTATTTATATAAACTTACCCTTAAATCAAGACAATTCTTGTACTTGATTTTTCCTTGAATTTCCAAGCTCTCCAAATGATATATAGTGGTAGATAATTCGAACTCCTTGTACATAAGTAGGAGATTTGTTTGTTAGACTTCTAACAAAAGTTTATAAATAATATTTGTAGAAATTTTACAAGGGTTTACCTTAGGAATTTATCAAGGTATTTTTGATACACCTTGAGATAATTGTAGATCCAATTTTCCTTCATGAAATAATGAAGAGAGTATGGATTTAGAAGACTAATTATTTTCGGAAATGATATAGAATGTTTTATCAAGATTTTCAACATAATAATATACCTTAACTTGATCTTGTTGTTCCTTGTATTGTTGTTGAATTTAGGAACCTCCTTGGAGCATATATGCTTGGCGAAAATTGTAGAAATTCCTAGAATTATTTCTTGCTCCAAGACTTGATAGAATTAACTAGGAAATTACATAGAAATGGTGTTAGGATTTAATCCACCATTAATGGAGTTTATTAGAGCTTAGGAATTAACTTAGGAATTGGAATAAAGAGAGAACAAAGGAAGTGACTTACCTTCGTGAATGAGGGCAAATGAGAAGAAGTATTCACGTAGGGTATTTAGAAGAGAATGAAGGTAACTTGTTTAATTGCTTTTATTCCATGTCTTTGTTTATGTTATTTGATTACAAGATTTAGTCACAAAAATCATTTAGCTAGTTAGGTATACGGCTGGTGGTGTATTAGGCATCTTACAATATGTAGTATTATGACTAAAGGATTGGTGGAGAATAAAACTAGATTATTAGCATGTCAATTATTTAGGATTAATGAAGTAATTTAATGACACTTACTTTGTTTGCTTGTACAGATTTGATCGGACAAGATGAAGTAGCAGCTCCACTTGCTTCTATCTTTTCGGTAATGGATGGAATATAAAGCTAATTGAATTGCTATAATTGCAAACAATCGGTTGAATGGAGCATCTAGGTAGCATCTATTTGTTTTTATTGTTTATATGATTTAGTGTAATTTACATTGCTGATTTACTTAATGTTTGCAGGTGGTGGTCGCTTGGACTGCTGGAGCAAATGGAACAGTTCAAGTGCTGTAGTCCTACAGTAAGATATATTAGTATAGCTAGGTAGTCTACGTTTTGGTTATATTCATTAGTAGTATAATTAACCTTTGTCAATTTGTTTAATGCTGCAGCTCCATCACTTGTTGAGTCACGTTAGTGGGATAGCCATTACATGACTAGGTAAGTTGCTATCTTGCTTTGAATTATTAAGCTTAACTAATATTACTAACCTTGTCTTCTTGCAGGTAGAAGTGCTCGGCATTGTTGGAGCAGCTCCCATTCGTAAGGCTAAGAATTAATATAGGCCTTAGATTAAACATTGTCTTGTTATCTTATTTGATCACTAATCAACACTAATCCCTTGTTTATTTTTTTTTTGCAGGTGTGGTCGTAATTGATGTAGGTAGCAGCCCCATTGTTGCTAGTCTTACGTAAAGGAAATGCTAGAAGGCTATTAATACTTTGTTAATTGTAAACCTAGTCAATCTAGCTAATTTGTTTAAGTTTTATTAAGTTAATTAATGGTCAATTATATTCTCCTTTCCCAGCTCTCAATCGGTACCCACATGGGGTGATAAGCAACTTGTTCAATTTGTTAATTGCCTAGACATAAAGACTAAGTCTAGCCTAGTAATTTATGTCATTACTTTTGCTTTCTTTATCTTAATGTTTTTATTGATCCTTTGCTTTTCTTTTGCAGGTACACGGTTGATGGAGGCCTCTAATGACAGTAATAATCATACACTATCCAATACTAAGGTGGATATGAGTCACTATATAATAAGACTATAATTTTTACAAAACTAGCCAATTTAAGGCATGTATTCACGCATGGTATAGGGATCTTGTGGGATTTATTTTTCATTTGATTTTTGTTACATTATATTGTACTAAGACCATGCTAATATGTGTAATAGGTTCCAGCATTTAATTGGTACATTTTTATTATGTTAAAAGATGAAAGTTTTAAGGTAAAAATGCTGATTTTAGGTACCTTTTTGCCCTAAAATCGCCCCTATTTAAACTATGAGTTTAGTACTGCCATCAATTGATTTAGATGGTCATTTTATCCACTTTTAAGATTACTAACTCGTGGCTCCTCAAAAGCTTCAAGTCCCTTGCGTAAAATGCATTTTTATGACACCCGAAGGTGCGTTTTTGTGCTTTAAGGATTTTTCTGGGAATTAATTAGTCGCTATGACTCCCAAGTGTTTATTGACATTGTTTATAGTCAATAATAATATATTAAGGTGTTACATTGGGTTATATAAACTTGTAACTCAATTTTCAGGCTAAAGGGGCACTCCCGAGATAAAAGGAGCGTTAAGAAATTTCCCCCGAGCTCTTTGTTTATTTTTGAAGAAGTAGCTTGGGAATTATCTTTTAGAATAATTAATAATGATTTTAGGAACTCCTAGAATAATTTTTATCGGGGTTCGTGCCACCTTGGCACTCCTCCTAGGCATTCCGGGCCTTTATGGGGCCCACATCGGGAACTTCCGAAAACTTTGTATTTTTACTCAGTTCTAACTGAGAACTTGTATTTTAAAGATCATAAAATGATCCTTGGTTAAATTCATATAATATCCATAGCTTATATAATTGTTTAACTTAAGGTCGGGCTTTTAACACCTTAAGGAGTTTAGGTGCGTTTTTAACGCCCAAGTGTTTATATGCTTTCTTAGGGTTTAATAAACCCCCAAATAATATTTATAATTCCTCAAATAATATTTATTTACTTATATTTAATTATTTAAATGTTAGGGGTATTTCAATTAACAACTAAACATACACATACCTTCCAACTGTACCGAGTATTTACAAGCTGGTGCCGATAACAATTTCGGTCTTACTACACCTACCATACATATATAACTTAAATGATTACCCATGTACAAACGACTATCCCGTCCTACTCTTGAACGGCTTCTAGCTCCTTGTACCTGAAAATAGGAAAAGAAGAGAAAAGGGTGGCCCCCCAGGGGCTCAGCACCTTTGCTGGTATGGTAATCCCGCAGCCCGCATGCTACCGGGCCACGCACAACTAATTATCGTCTTAGCATGCGGTTGATTATAATTGAATCATGCATGTAAACTACAATACACAACACATTACACTGCACAACAATGGCTCATTAAAACAGCCAATACAACTACACTTAACAAATCACTCATTGTGATCTTTAACCCCTAGTGTGTTTCTCCCTTAATGGAGCTATTTCCTTAATAGACGACACTTACCCACCAATCGGGTTATCCTTAAACGCCTCTTACAATAAACTGGAATTCATATCCATGATCCACATACTCCACATCTTAACAACATATCACATTACAACGCAATAAGAATTGCAGCACAACAATAATACATAACATAACGGGAACGGTTCCCTTTATGAACCGGCCCAAACATAGTCAGTTCACTTGTAGCCTAGAGAATGTTGCCAGTCTCATGATAAGCTCGTTACATAACTCGTTACCGTCTCGTTAAATGAACGGATAACTTAACACAAGGTGCCTCAGATATAGTGATCCAAGCACACCGAACAAACATAAACATAGTATGCCCCTGTGGCCCGACGTGAGTCAGTAAAATAGCCTTGGTTAAGCTAAAGGGAAGGTTGGAAACCAAATTGGAAAACAACCATAACATACAAAGAGAATCGAACCGGTTATGACATCGACTCCCATACTCACACGCGTGGCCAGAACAGACCGGACTCCTCACTTCCCCCGTTAGCACTTGTTAGAAGTTCAACATTGAACTCAATAAACAATCACAAACATTGGGTTAAGTCTTGTTAGACACACACACAGGGGAAGAGAGAGTCATACATTAACACACAAACATCACACACAAGCATCACATGACTAAACTCACGCATAGCCGTGGTTAGAACGTTCCTTAGGTCGGAAACGTTATTACCGGATACCGTTCTCTTACGTTTACCTAATAGTGGTTAACTAGCCCTTCATGCGCACTCAAGGTTACCGGTATCGGCACGTAAACACACAACAACAATAACGACTGTAAACTCATTTCATGCTTTATCTTATAACGTGGCAAACATACAGAAAAACACATTGGCATACAAGCCGGTGTAATCCGGTAGGACATAGGTTGCAAGAAAACCATACCTGTCATCAGAGTCCACTCTATCATGTCCACTTATGTTCCTCGAGCAATTCTCGAACAACTGATAACATTACATGTACTTTTATTAACATCGGGCTAACATGATTGTTTAAAGTCTAATGCTCATAACTTATCCCCGTTAACTTAGTTAAATAACTTCACATTTTAACTTGTTTTACTTTTACATTTTAATACAACTTTTCCCCCACTAAATTGTCATTATAACTCACTTAACATGTCCTTAACAATCTTATAATATCATTACTTGTCAATCCCCATCATTACACATCATTTTTATACCTTAAACAACATTTTTAGAGTGGTCCGGGACTTGGTCCTTACCTTAAGTCCCGGACCAACACTTAAGCAATTCTCGGCTAGTTTTAATAAGGTGGTCCGAGACCTTGTACTGACCCCAAGTCCCGGACCAAGACAGTCTTCTTACTCTCGGCCCTTTTTTTGTGTATGGTCCGGGACATCATCCAATTCCTAGGTCCCGGACCACTGTAACAGAATTCCCAAATTGACATTCTCAAGTCTTGTTTCATCTATTTTCGTCATCCATTGATTACCCAAACTTCACACATGAACTTAGGCATATTCTAATACCAAAATATCACTTTGATTCACCTTAAAACATTGTCCAACTTGTCACCCATTTTTCTTACAAATCTCTTAACACTTGTAACATTTCTCTTTTGGTTTTCTAAGTGGTATTTCACCTATAATGACCACTATACCAAGATGTTTCCTCTACACCTTAACATCATCTCCCAAGCATCTTTTCTCACTAACTAATTTCCTTCTTCACACCTTCTTAAAATTTCTTTCTCACAACCTTACCTAAACATCATTCATTCCTTGTACATCAACATTACCTAAACCTAAAACAAACTTCTCCAAGCTTTTATTACATCCCCAAAACACTCATTGAATTCCTAGAACTTCCAAGACAATACCTAAGTCCTTGTAACACTCTACAACACCTTAATACATGTTTTCTTCCCTAATAAACATTCATCCATTCCTCACATTTCCTAGATCACCAAAACTCATTTAAGCACTTAAAACTTCTTGTACATTGTCCAAATTTTGCATTGGGACTCCTAGCATATTGTCATACCAAAACACATTGTTTTTCACCATTAGACATTCAAGAACACCTAAATCCATCAAGAACCTTTTCACACACAAAAATTCACCAAATTTTACACTACATCACAATATAGTGCATAATCAAATTGCTTGGCACTTAGGCCCTTAAATAACATGGCTCTTAGGCCCTTAAATTGCATAAACCATAAACACTGAATGTCCACATGTATATATTGCCTTTGACCTGCAAATACACCCAACATCACATATGCCTTTTACTAAGCCCTTGAGAGCATTTTTCTAGGTCATTCACCATTGGCTCCTTAGATCATTTCAATAAGCAACATAAGCTCATTTCTCCTAAGTCTTTAAACCACATTAGGTTAGCACATTACCTCTTTTCCTCACAACTTCTTTCTTGTTTCCTTGACTAAATCGGCAAGGCTTTAATTGTTTGTCAACTTCTAAATATCACGGTAATAGCATTCAAGCTTCAAGCTTAAATCAAGCTTAACTCATTGTAAACCCTAGATTATACATTTTTTAAAACATTAAGATAGTTGTTTTACCTTAGAACTTGAAGAGAGTTTGAATATACATCAAGAGAGGACTCCACCTAGTCCATGAAAGGTTTAAATGAAGCTAGAACAAAGCAACATAAGGACACCATTAAGTGTGATTTTCGGACAACACAAAACATGAAGGAAACATCATTTTTCTTTGAGTTTCCTTACCTAGAAGCAAAGGAACAACAATATGTGAAAAGATGAGCTCAAGCTCCTCCCATGGTGATTCCTCTTGGCACCGAAATGGAGCTCTTGGGATTTTGAGAAGATAGGAATGAAGAGCTTGATGAGACTAAGAGAATGGTGGTCTTTGTTTTTGATTTGGCAAAGTGAGCTAGGAGTTACAAGAGGTTGAAGATGAAGAATGATGGTGGTACTATTGCAAAACCGTGAATGGAGAGAAGGAGATAAAAGAGAGCTTGGAACCGTGGGAAATGAAGAGGGAAATGAGAGATGAAGATAAGTTTGCTTTTAAGAGATATTAAGTAGTAAAACAAATAGTAACTTGCTTTATCATTTGTTATTTATTTTGTTAACTTACAAGGTGGTGACTCACCTCATAAAAACCGGCCCCTATTAGTCATCTAGGGGTGTTTTAGTCTTTGTTGACCATTTAACTTACTTATATAGACTTATGTCATAAACTAGCATATTTTAGTTACTATTCACCAAAAACAAGGCACATACTTGTGAAATTTTTGATTTCCCATTGATTTAGACCTCCAAATGTGATACTAAGTAGTACACATGTTAATTAAAGAGTAATGATTGACATTTAGCCATTCAAAACTCATTTACAAGACTATTTTTCAAAAACGTGCTTTAAGACTCCTTAAAGCACATTTTGTGTTTTAACTTGTTTTCAAGCTTGGTTTTTTTGGTAATTGGTTTAATATGTTCATTAGTATACAAATGAGGTCTTGGTAAGTTCATTAGGTCTTATCCAAGATTATCCCAAGCTTAGAGAACATTTTGGCCTTATTGACCTTAAGGCATTTGTTTGTTTTTATTTGGTTTAATTGTCTACCAAGGTTTCCTAAGGACTTAATTAGCCTTATTACATCATAATTGAATATTAGTCTTGGTAGGCTCTTTGGGTCCAAACCAAGTTCACTCCAAGCTTAGAGCATATTTTTGCTCAAATTGTATCTTAGTGCTTTATTGTGTTTTACTATGGTTTAAATTTTTCACTAATGTTTCTAAGGCACTTTTTAGGCTTAATATACCATAGTTTAATGTTTAACCAACATATCAAGGTCTGGGGTATTTCAATCTACCCCCTTAAAAGAACTTCGTCCTCGAAGTTCACACTTCCCACGCATCATTGGATTAGACACAGGATTACTTATAAAAAATAAAACTCTCATAACCAAACATACTTTACATCACAACCTCGGACTTGACGGTCAGGGCAACATATTCACATACATAACATAACATACTCACATGATAACCTCGGACTCAATGGTCCGGGTATCTTAACAACATTTGCACATACATAACAACCCTTAGACTCTTGGGTCTGGGTAACATAACAACATTTAGACCCATAGGTCTTGATAACGTAACAGCCTTTAGACACATAGGTCTATGTGGCACAACAACATTTAGACTCATAGGTCTTGATAACATACACTTTTGGAACTCAACCACATTAGGACTCGAGGTCAAAATAATATTTATTACACATACCACACAACATGTCATAGCATGTATAACAATCAAAAATATCTTTGATATACACTGTGATCCCGCAGAACCCGGTCGCAATGGACACCTTCCGTCCCCGTTCCTTTGGGAGATCAAAATTTTCACTTAAATTTGAAGTTTTTCCTTGTGAGGTTAAGTAAGAGAACTTTAATTATGTAAAGTATCTATCGACGTTTTATAAATACCAATTCAAAATCCTTTTGAAAACACATACAACTCCAAGTCCAACTTATGCTCTTTGCTTCTTTCTTAGCGTGGTTATTTGTAACCACTTATAGGGAGCTTCAAGAATCATCCAACCCTGATGTGATCAGCACCAGTGTTGAACTATCCTTCCACCCCAATTTGTATTCGGCTTCCCTTGATCTCATGATAATCAAGTTTCACCTCCCACTTCAATTTCAAGCATCAAGTAAATCACTTATTTCCAATTTTCTATCTTTTAATCATCCTAATCATGATCATAACATCTCCAAGGGATAGAACTTCGTCTATCAGTTATTTCCATTCACTTTAATCCTGTTGCCTAGGGAATCTTATTATCACTAGGTTCTATGTCGGTTTCATACCCTTTTTATGAATCACTATATTGTATACATACACATATATTTTATCAAACACACAGTTTCACATTTATACACTGTCGGGGGTTTTGTTCCCTGGGAGTTTCTCTACTCCCCACATGTACTATCACACACAACTGTTAACAAATAAACACGCTTATCACAATGGTATTCACATCTTCTGTGCGCAATTACCACAATTAAACCATGAATGAATGCGTATGTTTACGTAACACACTAATCATCAAAACAAATTATTTTGTGCTATGCACAACATAGGTCACGTACACTACGTACACTTGTACGGTAATACACACTAAGTGGTTTTGCGCTCTACCCCCCTTAAAAGGGATTACGCCACGTAATCAATCACTAAATCATTGGTTTAAAAGTTCTGCTCGTCGTGAAGTACTTTAACTTCCACGCGGTCTATTATACAATGCATTCTGATTAGAGAATCTTAACCATATTGGCGGTTTAGTTCCTAAACCAAGAATTCTCATTGGATTTTGCTTTAACTCTTAATTGGTTTCGATTCTGGCCTGTGAGACTTCTAGGCATTAATAACTAGCCATTCACTCATGTTCACCATGCACATTCACACTCGAATCACTGGCTCACTAGTTTCTGCTACGAAACTCTAATAACTGTAGGGCTCAGTTTGCCCCATTCGTGATTCTTACCGTATTGTACATCCCCCATTTATCACCTTTATCTTGGTAATAATGGTTTCTCAACCGATGCGTGGTATTTCTGACCGTGAGCAAATTCGGTGAGTTTCAAAACATTCCATCCACTTCTCTAATAATTTACTGTGTAAACTGCTACGTATTTCACAATGATTGACTTGTTTCTTCCGACTTACTATCGGTTGAGATTGAGCTACCACCTAATGTGTAGTGCTCTCTCAGTTATTTCCCACACTTGAGGTACATTCCATACCAATATTTGATATTTAGTGTTACTGTAGTCACTTGTTCTTAATCATACCTCCACATTTGGTCCTGTACAAGTACTCTTTCATTGGTACGTCTTTGCATTTCCTATGCATCAGTCACTATGGCGTTATAAGTGTCTTTCTACTTCCACCACCATTAACATTTCCCAAGTCCTAGCTATCCTACTCGATCATCACTGCGCAAATGCAATACCAAAACACTCAGTCATACAGAGTGCAGAGGCGTAAACTCTTGGCAGTAAATCTCTTATGCGATTGCAATAGGAATTTACACTGTGTTTCACTGTGATTCTTATCTCATAGTTCTAGCTACCGGCTTACTGCCCGGATCGTTTGGTATCACTTACTGTGCATCTCCACTGAGTTTAACTCGTAACTGGTCTTACCTGCCATATTATTATTCAACAACACTTATACAACGGTCGCTTACTGCGCACCGTCCTCTTACTTATTGTATAACACTAACTTATATGGTATTCACTGTCATATTAACTTCCACACATATCCTTAAATCCTTCGTATTATGATTCGTCATTCCTTTGGATGACTATTGAATGCTCCTTGAGTGTAGCTCACTCGAGTTACAAGCTACCGTTATTCAGCCAGGTGCTTCACATGCTACTAAACTAACTGTTTTCTCGCAATATCAACATGATCGACCCTTAACATATTTCTTGAACTTGGTTCACATTACTACCGCTTGCACGGTTTACAATATCGAGAGGTATCCCCACTCATAAAGCAGTGGTTCGTTCTCCGCTCTATTTACCTGTACAACCTAGACTTCCACAATTGACTCAAATTTACATAACACATTTGCTTGTGGCTTAGTAGCCCTACTGCCTCGAGCTCTGCTCATTGTAGGCTTTCCACACACATGTACTTCTCTGTACAACATTACATGGTTTGAATGTCATATTGGGCTCCATGACAAGGTTGTTGCATCAGGTTTCCTTTCATGGGATGCCCCTTAGGATTGTCAGTCTGTCTCCTGACAACTTATGTCGAAGCTAGGTGTTAGTTTCAACCCTTGTGCTTCTGTCATGTTATCTCGTTCAACTATCGTTGATGCGAACACCCTTCGAGGATTGCTCCTGGGTGTTGCTAAGTTATGCCATTACATCTGGTTCGCACTTATTGGTATACTCAGTTAGCCACGCCGTTTGCGTTCTTAACTGGTTTATTATCCTCTTCTATGAAGATCAACATTTCCTGGTAGTGTAGGTACTCAGTTTCATCCCATTCATTGCACATTAATGTGTCCACATTAGGCATCTGCTTGCCATGCACAGGCTGGGTCCCCATTCCAGCTATCATGTTTACCCCTCGGGATTCTTAAGACATATGTGATGTCTTTACATAACAGTTAGTGCACTTCGCACCTCCTGACTCCTAAACATTTCCTTGAAATGAATTCACTAGTTCCTTTAGTCTCGTTAACTTAACTGAGTTCCTTTACTTTAACCATTCTTTGTTATCCGTTGCTCTTGCTCTTGTGACCGTAGTATGGAGTCGACTACTTCCCGTGTTCCGGACTCTACTTGTATACATATGTGGGGTACCCTACTGATACATTACTACTTACCCAACTAACCCATAAGTAGGTCTGTTAGGCCCACAAGCTCCTATCGGAGTGCGGTCGTCCCACATTACAGTTGGTACACTCATAGTGTCCGTCACACGCCTAGGTGAAGTATTCTGTTGTCAACTCCCCTTATATTGTCCTGTGACAATATGCACTCTGTGCTTCCCGAACTTAATCGAGGGAAAGTTTATCCACTGTTGTGTCTTTGTCAACTGCCCTTGGTTTTACTGGTTTGGTTTAAAAGAAGGTTAGAAATAAATATTGGTTTGAAAGAAAATCTGGTTTTGAAAGAAAAGAGTTTGCAATAAATCTGAGTTGAAAGAAAAATTCTTATGGTTTTACAATGCCTTCTTCCCTTAACCAAATCTAGCTTCCTGCTGACTGGTGTATTTCCATTTACAGAGGTTAGGCTATCAAGCCCTTACATGGTCGTGACAATCTCACTTAACTTCATGGTACTCTACTATACTTTGTATTTATTATAAATTTCCCGAACAACCCTGTTATAGCAGCACTTGCTATAGCAAGTGCGCCATGCTAACTGGCTATCGGTTAAACACACACACCGGTTGCGGTATCATTTTACCCGCACTGTCATCAGTGGCCTTGTTGGCCCTCACTTGATCTTACTGTCTTGATAATAACTCCTCTAGGTGACTTCTCACTGTCTTCACATGATAATCATTAACTGGGGTGTTCCCCATTCTTGGAGTCCCCTTTTACTTAGTATTGTATCCTCTTCGTAGCCCACTCCATGCCCTTTTCGTGGTTACTGAGACTTGTCTCTTGTTTGGGCACTACGTTGTAGTTCCTTTGTCGATTGGTATACCGTTGGTGTATCATTTAACAACTATGGTCCCGTAGACACTCGTCTCGGGTTTCATTAATCCACTTCTTGCCTGTTGCATGGTTGGTGTGTTGCAAGCTGGTTGTTCTTGACTGCTCGGCATGTCGACCCAGGTTGCCGGAGATTCTATTCTTCTATACACTAAATTCTTCATTCTTCGCTATTAAATGCGGTTAACACTGTTCAGATGGAAACCGTCTCCGGGATTCCCAGTTTTCGGGATCTACCGTATGACAGGTTCTCCGTACCTTTAGAGGTATTTAATAACAGCCAGATCGGGTATCCCGAGTATAAGAGAACTTCCATCTCTCTGGCGTTATTTCCCAAGTTATAAAACAGGGATTGTGGAGGGCGGGAAGGATATAGTAGGTTTTCAGTATTCACTGGTAATTCCTAACTAGCGTATCTCTCACGCTATCACTCAACCCTTAACCCAAAGTACTAAAATCCTAACTCGGCACTTCCTAAGCTCGGTAATCAACAACAACACACTTAACAACAATCTGCAGCGGAAAATATACTTCATCACATTACTTAACTCGTTCGTGTTACACGCCGTTAACCACCCACGTGGCTAACAAGGTTATTACATATACATTGTATCGGTCTGATGGACTAGATTCCCGAGCGACTACACATTACTATCCCTTTCCATTAACAACTAAACATACACATACCTTCCAACTGTACTGAGTATTTACAAGCTGGTGCCGATAAAAATTTCGGTCTTACTACACCTACTGTACATATATAACTTAAATGATTACCCATGTACAAACGACTACCCCGTCCTACTCTCGAACGGCTTCTAGCTCCTTGTACCTAAAATAGGAAAAGAAGAGAAAAGGGTGGCCCCCCAGGGGCTCATCACCTTTGCTGGTGTAATCCGTCCCGCAGCCCGCATGCCGGCCACGCACAACTAATTGTCGTCTTAGCATGCGGCTGATTATTTGAATCATGCATGTAAACTACAATACACACACATTACACACTGCACAACATGGCTCATTAAAACAACCAATACAACTACACTTAACAAATCACTCATTGTGATCTTTAACCCCTAGTGTATTTCTCCCTTAATGGAGCTATTTCCTTAATAGACGACACTTACCCACCAATCGGGTTATCCTTAAACGCCTCTTACAATAAACTGGAATTCATATCCATGATCCACATACTCCACATCTTAACAACATATCACATTACAACGCAATAAGAATTGCAGCACAATAATAATACATAACATAACGGGAACGGTTCCCTTTATGAACCGGCCCAAACATAGTCAGTTCACTTGTAGCCTAGAGAATGTTGCCAGTCTCATGATAAGCTCGTTACATAACTCGTTACCGTCTCGTTAAATGAACGGATAACTTAACACAAGGTGCCTCGGATATAGTGATCCAAGCACACCGAACAAACATAAACATAGTATGCCCCTGTGGCCCGACGTGAGTCGGTAAAATAGCCTTGGTTAAGCTAAAGGGAAGGTTAGAAACCAAATTGGAAAACAACCATAACATACAAAGAGAATCGAACCGGTTATGACATCGACTCCCATACTCACACGCGTGGCCGGAACAGACCGGACTCCTCACTTCCCCCATTAGCACTTGTTAGAAGTTCAACATTGAACTCAATAAACAATCACAAACATTGGGTTAAGTCTTGTTAGACACACACACAGGGGAAGAGAGAGTCATACATTCACACACAAACATCACACACAAGCATCACATGACTAAACTCACGCATAGCCGTGGTTAGAACGTTCCTTAGGTCGGAAACGTTATTACCGGATACCGTTCTCTTACGTTTACCTAATAGTGGTTAACTAGCCCTTCATGCGCACTCGAGGTTACCGGTATCAGCACGTAAACACACAACAACAATAACGACTGTAAACTCATTTCATGCTTTATCTTATAATGTGGCAAACATACAGAAAAACACATTGGCATACAAGCCGGTGTAATCCGGTAGGACACAGATTGCAAGAAAACCATACATGTCACCAGAGTCCACTCTATCATGTCCACTTATGTTCCTCGAGCAATTCTCGAACAACTGATAACATTACATGTACTTTTATTAACATCGGGGTAACATGATTGTTTAAAGTCTAATGCTCATAACTTATCCCCGTTAACTTAATTAAATAACTTCACATTTTAACTTGTTTTACTTTTACATTTTAATACAACTTTTCCCCCACTAAATTGTCATTATAACTCACTTAACATGTCCATAACAATCTTATAATATCATTACTTGTCAATCCCCATCATTACACATCATTTTTATACCTTAAACAACATTTTTAGAGTGGTCCGGGACTTGGTCCTTACCTTAAGTCCCGGACCAACACTTAAGCAATTCTCGGCTAGTTTTAATAAGGTGGTCCGGGACCTTGTACTGACCCCAAGTCCCGGACCAAGACAGTCTTCTTACTCTCGGCCCTTTTTTTGTGTATGGTCCGGGACATCATCCAATTCCTAGGTCCCAGACCACTATAACAGAATTCCCAAATTGACATTCTCAAGTCTTGTTTCATCTATTTTCTTCATCCATTGATTACCCAAACTTCACACATGAACTTAGGCATATTCTAATACCAAAATATCACTTTGATTCACCTTAAAACATTGTCCAACTTGTCACCCATTTTTCTTACAAATCTCTTAACACTTGTAACATTTCTCTTTTGGTTTTCTAAGTGGTATTTCACCTATAATGACCACTATACCAAGATGTTTCCTCTACACCTTAACATCATCTCCCAAGCATCTTTTCTCACTAACTAATTTCCTTGTTCACACCTTCGTAAAATTTCTTTCTCACAACCTTAACTAAACATCATTCATTCCTTGTACATCAACATTACCTAAACCTAAAACAAACTTCTCCAAGACTTTATTACATCCCAAAAACACTCATTGAATTCCTAGAACTTCCAAGACAATACCTAAGTCCTTGTAACACTCTACAACACCTTAATACATGTTTTCTTTCCCTAAAAACATTCATCCATTCCTCACATTTCCTAGATCACCAAAACTCATTTAAGCAATTAAAACTTCTTGTACATTGTCCAAATTTTGCATTGGGTTCTCCTAGCATATTGTCATACCAAAACACATTGTTTTTCACCATTAGACATTCAAGAACACCTAAATCCATCAAGAACCTTTCACACACAAAACTTCACCAATTTTACGCTACATCACAATATAGTGCATAATCAAATTGCTTGGCACTTTAGGCCCTTAAATAACATGGCTCTTAGACCCTTAAATTGCATAAACCATAAAACTGAATTCCACATGTAATATTGCCTTTGACCTACAAATACACCCACATCACATATGCCTTTTACTAAGCCCTTGAGAGCATTTTTCTAGGTCATTCACCATTGGCTCCTTAGATCATTTCAATAAGCAACATAAGCTCATTTCTCCTAAGTCTTTAAACCACATTAGGTTAGCACATTTACCTCTTTTCCTCACAACTTCTTTCTTGTTTCCTTGACTAAATCGGCAAGGCTTTTGATTGTTTGTCAACTTCTAAATAATATACAAGCAAGGTAATGAGAACTCAAGCTTCAAGCTTAAACTCATTGTAAACCCTAGATTATACAGTGTTTTAAAAACATTAAGATAGTTGTTTTACCTTAGAACTTGAAGTGAGTTTGAATATATATCAAGAGAGGACTCCACCTAGTCCATGAAAGGTTGAAATGAAGCTATAACAAAGCAACATAAGGACACCATTAAGGGCGATTTTCGGACAACACAAAACATGAAGGAAACATCATTTTTCTTTGAGTTTCCTTACCTAGAAGCAAAGGAGAACAACAATATGTGAAAAGATGAGCTCAAGCTCCTCCCATGGTGATTCCTCTTGGCACCGAAATGGAGCTCTTGGGATTTTGAGAAGATAGGAATGAAGAGCTTGATGAGACTAAGAGAATGGTGGTCTTTGTTTTTGATTTGGCAAAGTGAGCTAGGAGTTACAAGAGGTTGAAGAGAAGAATGATGGTGGTACTATTGCAAAACCGTGAATGGAGAGCAAGAAGGATATAGAAGAGAGCTTGGAACCGTGGGAAATGAAGATGGAAATGAGAGAATGAAGATAAGTTTGCTTTTAAGAGATATTAAGTAGTAAAGCAAATAGTAACTTACTTTATCATTTGTTATTTTTTTGTTAACTTACAAGTGGTGACTCACCTCATAAAAACTGGCCCCCATTAGTCATCTAGGGGTGTTTTAGTCTTTATTGACCATTTAACTTACTTATATAGACTTATGTCATAACTAGCATATTTTAGTACTATTCACCAAAAACGGCACATACTTGTGAAATTTTGATTTCCCATTGATTTAGACCTCCAAATGTGATACTAAGTAGTACACATGTTAATTAAAGAGTAATGATGGACATTTAGCCATTCAAAACTCATTTACAAGACAATTTTTCAAAAACATGCTTTAAGACTCCTTAAAGCACATTTTGTGTTTTGACTTGTTTTCACAAGCTTGGTTTTCTTTGGTAATTGGTTTAATATGTTCATTAGTATACAAATGAGGTCTTGGTAAGTTCATTAGGTCTTAACCAAGCTTATCCCAAGCTTAGAGCACATTTTGGCCTTTATTGACCTTAAGGCATTTGTTTGTGTTTTATTTGGTTTAATTTTCCTACCAAGGTTTCCTAAGGACTTAATTAGCCTATTACATCATAATTGAATATTATTAAGTCTTGGTAGGCTCTTTGGGTCCTAACCATGTTCACTCCAAGCTTAGAGCATGTTTTTGCTCAAACTGTATCTTAGTGCTTTATTGTGTTTTACTATGGTTTAAATTGTTCACTAATGTTTCTAAGGCACATTTTAGGCTTAATATACCATAGTTTAATGTTTAACCAACATATCAAGGTCTGGGGTATTTCAAAAACTTTATCCTTGAACCATTTCACAAACGTTTTATTCTACTCCTTTTTTAGTCTGATGTCACTCATTGTTGGATTTTTTGCTACAAGCAGGGACAAGTGCATTTCAAAATACGGTTCTACAATTTCAAGGTGACTCAGCACAACTAAGTGAGCTTTGTTAAGGGTTTCAATATCAATTCTCTTCATTTTTCTCCCGACGGTACCATGTCCCTGGAGTCTTCCTTCATGTCTAGATCTAGGAAGACCAATGGATTCAACATCTTCCAGATAGTGAGTACAAAAATCAACAACTTCCTTTGTTATATATCCCTCTATAATACTTCCTTCCGGACGACGACGATTCTTCATTTTTCTCTTCAGTATACCCATGTATCTTTCAAAAGGATACTGTAGGATCGGGTGGCTAACTCAAACCAACCAAAGGTGTGAGTCTAAGAGTTGGTTTGACTCAATCGGCCTTCGTAAGTAAGAAACACTCTATGATGTAGAGGCACTCAATCTAAATGATTAAACTAATGGCGCGGAAGACTTTTGTGGTAATTGAAGCGAAGCGATGAAAGGGGAGAAAGACTCTGTGAAACTCAGCAAGATACACAAATAAGTTATTTCATTTCCTGGTCAAATAAAACAACTTACAAATGTCCACTAAGTAGAAGAGATCTACTTAGCGGTTTTTCACTCACTCACCCAACACACTTTCTAATCAATCAATGGTAAGCGTAGTGAAACTAGGATATTCCTAGGCAGAGTCTATCTAAGAGCGCTAACTAATTTGGTACGTATTCTCTCTCTCTTTCTGGCTTACAAAGCGATTCTCTTTTTCTCTCTAAGCTCTGAAATAATCCTCAATTAAAGCACACTCGAAACTGACTATTACACAGCTTATTTATACTCTAAGTACAGCGGTAGGTCGAAGGAGTTAGTTCCGAAAATACCGGAACTAACTTAGTGGACAACTTCCAACGGCTTTGAGTGGTCTTCTTACTTGGGCCGCGATCTTCGGATGTTGAGGGAGAACTTTATGACCGTTGTGGCGCTTAAGGTATTCCGAGTTGACTCCTTATTTTCCGCAACAGCACAAGAGAGTCTATGAAGTCTTCTTTGTTGCGTGGACTCTATTGAAGAGGCTTACTCTTTGTGTTTGTTAAGTGGTGATTGACTCTGTCACGGTGAAAGGCTATCTCTGCAACACTCCGATGTCCCAACAGTTTCCCCCTTGTTACTGATGATAGCAAACCTTCATGAATCCTGATGGAGTCAATCCTAAAATAAAAACACAATGACTAGGGGAACCGACCCTGTCAAAGTTCCCCCTTAATAGCAGCAGTAGCAACTGAGTTCAAAGACTCCATTTAGGTTCCCCCTTGATCGGAGAGAGACTCCAGGCAAGCAAACGATAAATAAGCAGTGTAATAGGCAGGATAGTATATAAAGCAGTTAAATCACTAGACCACGTGGTCCAGCAGCGCAAATCCAAAAGTAGTTTAAAACAACAGCAGAATAACCCGTACACCAGACGGGATTCACCGCTTCCCCCTTTTGCTTTCATCAGAGGGAAGCCCACAGTATCACAAAGTCAGTCAAAATTCACAGTCACACACAAAAAAACCAGCAAAAAGTGTTTAGAACTTAAAAACAGCCTAAGTCCTAACACTACACACACACGTCATTCTAAGGGTTTGGGGTTAAGGTGGATTGGATGTCAAGGAGTTGTTCTTGCAAGGCCACCACTATCGTCTCTATCCTAGCAAGTCGGTCCATCATCCGCGTTTGGCCCTGAATCAGCTCGTCTGTGTGCGTAAGGAGTCTCTCCACTTTCTCCAGGAGGGGTAGGAGTGAAGCTTGAGGGACTGCCTCATGAGAAGTGGATGTGCCCGCCGTCGTAGGAGTAGATGGTGGGGGCAGCAGCTTTGATTTGTCGATAGAAGTCAGCCGATTCAGATACCACAGGTTGATGGTGTCTGCCTCGTCGATGGACTCTGGCGTCGAAGTCGCCAGGGGTACTTGAAAGAATTTTAGAATCGAGGCAGCCAGAACACGTACCCTAGGGAGTCTTTCGGGGTGGTGTCGACCGACTGGGCTAAGTGATGGAGTATGATGTGGGCCAGATTGATAGAGACGATTGATTATGCAGTACATTATGGTGAGGTCCAAGCAGTTGACACCATGAGATTATCCTCTTTCCATGGGACAATGTTTTTGATGACTAGAATGTGGAGGAGTTGATGTAAAATGGTGAGATCGCCACGGGGTATGAGGAAGCCAATCTTTTTTTTGGAGGAGAAAAAACGATAGATTTTGTTTTGTGGGACCCCGGGGATCTCAGGTAGGATTCCTTTCTCATAAAATGACAAGCCAGTAGCAGGGAATCCAAGGATTGGGGACAATTTTTCAAGATTGAAGAAGATGGGGATGGAATTAACAAAAGACTGTGCATCACCATTTCTAATAACCAGATTTTGAAAGAAGTCGACAGACTCTAGGGATACCACTCCGTAATCTACAGAAGAGGTGTTTCCACCCCTGAACCTCCCCATGGTCACTAACTCCCTAAGTTTGAAGATTGAGCCCATGAAAATCAAGGAACTTACCCCTGACGATATTCCGTTCTGAGGCAGGGTCCCCGAGCATGTAGCGTTGGTTGAATGGGTCGATCTTCGCACATCTTCGGTGCGGCTTCGGAGGTTTCTGATCTTTGGCGGAGGTGGCACCAGTAGAGGCATCATGACTGGCCGTTGGCAGTTCTTGGACTGGAGACGATTCACCGGAACCAGAGGAGACAGGGTGCGCCTTGACAGAAGAACGAAGGATTCTTTGGCTGTGAGGCGAGTGGAGGTTTGGGCTTTTCTCTTGCGGTTTTGGTTGAGGTTGTTGTGGTGGTGTTGCGGATTTTGCGGGAGATGCGGGTGGGGTTGTGTGTAGGGGATTTGATGGTGGGTTCTTGCGGTTGATCTGTAGGAGGGTTTTCGGCAGGAGGGATATTGGCTTGTGGTGTTGGGGATGGTGGCAGGGTTTGGATTGGGGTGGGTGACATCCTCAATATCCGTTTCAAGAATATCTGTCTTTGCAGCGGATGCGGGGTGTTTGATGAGTGGATGGTCGCGGGTTTTGAGGTGGTGGTGTGGAGGAGTGTGTGGGAGATGAAGTAGCGGTGGTTTTAGTGGGAGAGTGAGTGTGTGGTGGTGGTGAGTGGAGATGGATTAGGGTTTGCCATCGTTGGAGGTACGCCTGAAGGCGAATGGGATCGGCGAAAATGTCGGCTGGGATGTTGATTCCGTTGAAGTTGATGCCGGCCATTTGGAAATTGAAGGATGCTTGGTTGTAAAGGGAGTGGAAGGAGAGAGATGGAGTGGAGGACCATGAAACAAGGCAAAGACCCAAGAACTGGCATTACCTGAAGTACTCTTTTGATCTTGGAGAGAACCAGCCCAATCAGAGTCACTATATCCAGATAAAGTAAAAGTAGGAGATAGTGGATACCATAGATAGAGTGTACTTGTACCTTTAAGATAGCGGAAGATACGCTTGACTGCTTTGAGGTGAGACTGTTTTGGTGCTGCTTGGAAGCGAGCACAAAGGCAGACTGCGTCAAGAATATCTGGGCGACTGGCAGTCAGGTACAAGAGGGACCCTATCATTCCTATATATTCAGTGGCATTGACGCGACTCCGTCATCATCGGGATGCAGTTTGGCAGATGTACAGCTTGGTGTGGACATACTCTTGGCATTTTTTAGGTTGTACTTATCAAGGAGTTCCTTGATGTACTTCTGTTGATGGATCTTGATCCCTTCCCTTTCCTGTTGAATTTGTAATCCTAAGAAGAACTTGAGCTCACCTAACTCATTCATGGAAAACTCTTGCTTCATAAGGTTAGCAAAATGGTCACAAGAGGGTGTTACTTGTAGAGCCATAAATGATATCATCAACATAGATCTGTACTAGAAGTAAGTCTGTGATGAGTGTAGAATGAAGAGCGTTTTATCTACGTTACCTCGAGAGAAACCATTTTGCAATAGATATGTAGACAGTCTTTCATACCAGGCTCGTGGGAGCCTGTTTCAGTCCGTAAAGGGCCTTACACAGTTTGTAGACGTAGTCGGGATGGACGGAGTCTGTGAACCCTGGTGGTTGCTCGACGTAGACTTCTCTATCAATGTATCCGTGGAGGAAGGCTGTCTTAAAATCCATTGATATAATTGGAACCTTTGAAAGCAGCAAACACAATTAGCATGCGAATTGCTTCAAGACGAGCTACGGGAGCGAAGGTTTCATCATAATCAATCCCTTCTTCTTGATTGTAGCCCTGAACGACCAATCGAGCTTTATTCCTGAAAACTTGTCCTGCATCATCAAGTTTATTACGAAAGACCCAACGTGTACCAATTGTTTGTTGATGCGTGGGCGAGGAACTACTCCCAGACAGCATGTCGCTGGAGAGAATTGAGTTCCTCCTGCATAGCAGTAACCCAATCACTATCAAGGAGTGCTTCTTTGACGTTTCTTGGTTCAGTGCTAGACAGAAAAGCACCAAAGGCATAGAGGTTTTGCATAGCTTGTAGGCGTGTTTGAACACCAGAGTTTGGGTCTGTAATGATGTTTTCAGGAGGGTGAGCTGATTTTTGCTGGAACTGTCGACGTGAGGCAGGAGGGGGCGTGTCTCTGTCAGAGGAGTCAAAAGTCAAGTTTTGTGGTAAGGGTGTCTCCGGTGAATCATGAGGAGTGATGGATTGGGGATCAGGGAGTCTTCCGATTGGTATAGTGATGAAGTGTGGATCGGTGAGAAAATCATCAGGGGCAAAGTCAAGTTGATCAAAAGATGAGCCAACATTGTGGGACTCATCGAACTTGACATGTGGACTCTCTTCTAAACATTGAGTTCTCAGATTGATAACACGATAAGCTTTGCTTTTAGAAGAATAGCCAAGAAAGATACCTTCATCACTTTTAGGAGAGAACTTACCCAAGTTGTCCTTACCATTATTGTGGATAAAGCACTTACATCCGAAACGCCTGAGATGTATAAGACTTGGTTTACGTTGACAGAGTAGTTCATAGGGTGTCTTGTGAAGGAATGGATGAATCAACGCACGGTTTAACACATAGCATGCTGTGTTAACAGCTTCTGCCCAATAAGATGGAGTGAGTTGACTGTCAATGAGCATTGTGCGAGCCATTTCTACCAAAGTTCTATTCTTGCGTTCAACTACTCCGTTTTGTTCTGGAGTACGTGCGGATGATATTTGGTGATCAACTTCGTTGTCCCTGCAAAACTCATCAAACGACTTGTTGCAAAATTCAGTACCCTGGTCCATTCTCAGGTTTTTTTAGAGTAAATGAAAATTTGTTGACAAGCATTTTATGGAGTTTGACGAACTCCGTAAAAGTTTCATCCTTAGTAGATAAAAAAATGACCCAGGTCCACCTGGAATAGTCATCGACTATGACCAGGATGTACCTCTTACCACCTCTGCTTTGTGTACGCATGGGACCAACAAGATCCATGTGTAGCAGTTCTAACGGAGAGCTAGTAGAGAGAGTAGGCTTACTTTTGAAGGAGGACCGGGTGTGTTTACCTTTTACACATGCTTCACAGACAGAGTCTGTGTCAAAGGTTGTGTCGGGTAAACCAATCACCAAGTCCTTGCTTTTGAGTTTGTTCAACAGCCTATGATTTACGTGACCAAGTCTGGAGTGCCATAGCAGTGAGTTTTTGGAAGGCACGTTGAGACAGACTTGATCGTCTGGATTGATGGAGTTTAAGCACATTTTGTATAGATTTCCTTCTCTACGTCCCACAGCTTTTAATGAACCTGTACGCTCATCATAAACCTTACAATCCGAAGAGGAGAAAAGTACCAAATTGAATCTATCACAAATTTGAGAAATACTTAGTAAACTGTGTTGGAGTCCAGTGACCAGATGGACTCCATCAATTTTAAATTTTGAGGGGTTACCTATGGATCCAACTCCCACGATTTCACCCTGGTTGTTGTTTCCAAAAGTAACCTTACCTCCTTGGTAGGATGAAAGCGAATTGAATTGATTTGGATCTCCAGTCATGTGACGAAAGCATCCACTGTCCAAGTACCAGCTGTCTCCATTCGCCTTCACCTACAAAAGAACAGATCATTTGTTAGATTTGGGAACCCAGATGTACTTGGGTTCCCTTTTCGAGCCAGACTTTTTCAATTTTTCTCGTGCTTCAAGTATCAATTTAACACGTTTGACATTAAAAGAGAGATCTCTATTCAATTTATCACATGCACTGTCTCGATGTCCAAGACTCCCAAAGTAGCCACAAATTTTTGTTGGTGGAAGATTGACGTATTTCTGTTGTCCTTTCCACCAGGAGTCAAATTTTTCTTTTTCTTGATATCATTTGGCTCTGTTGTCGGATTTGGACATATTCTTTGGAATGTCGAACTTACCTTTGTGCCACTTGGGCGTGGATTGAGTGGATCGAACTCCGGATTGTAGATTCACAATCTGGTGAGAGAGTTGTTCTACCTTAGAGCGAAGAGCATCTCGATCTTAGCTAATTTCTTTGATTTTGGAGTTGGCCCACTCAGGTAGTTCGGAGGAGGTGACTTGTTTGATAAACTTGACTGGCTTAAGGGAAAGAGCGTGCTCCTTTTCTTTCAGTCTTTGAGTGAGGTTTTTGATAGTGGTGTTCAGGGATATGTTTTTGGATTCAGAAGCATTAAGATCATTTTGAAGAGAAAAACACTTGTCAGTAAAGATGGAGAGGTCTTGTTTGAGGGAGTCGATCATGGTGAGAGACTCTTTCTGGCCACCCTGTCTAAATAGAGTTCGTTCTAAGGTATCATGAAGTTCCTTTTGAAGGGAATCAACATGACGCCTTGATTCTTGTAGATCTAACCTGAGAGAACAAGAGATGGTTTTATGTTCCTCAGCTTCATCTCTTAGGGCATACATAAGACCTTTTGAGATTTCGAGTTCCTCAGATAGCTCGGTTATCTTGCTGGTAAGACTTGCTTTGAGGGAGTTGTTCTCGGAGACAATTTTAGCAATTAAAGTCATAAATCCCATAGGAGAAATACGGTAAAGGTCTGTTTCAAGGTGAGAACGAGTTACCTCATTGTCTGGAATTATGGATTTTGTTGTGTCGTGTGCCATGAGGCATACCAGGCCGCTAGACTCTGTGTCTGGATCGTCGGAGTCTGAATCGCCCCAACCAACAGCTGTCATCAGCGATCTCCCTTAAGATTTTCCATACTGGCTCTTGAGTAAAGGACGGTCCTTCTTGAAGTGACCGGGTTTATTGGAGTTGAAACAAGTGACAGAATTGAAAACTTGTTTAGAGGTGTTCGAGAACGACCGACTCTGTCGATTAGGTTGGTTACGCATGAATTTTTGGAAGTTCTTGACTATGAAGACAAAGTCCTTCATAGTCTCAGCCTCACTTTCCTCAACAATAATGTCCACCAGCTCAGCCTTGGCTTGTCTGATTTGAGTATCAGCAACTGAAATACCCCAAATCTAAATAATATTATTTAATCATTATTTATTGGAATATAATCCAAATATAAATCATTTCACGTACGCATGCAAACCCATGCATGAAAACGTTACGTAAAAACAGTCGTTTCACCATAAACGCTAAAACGCCTTAGAAGCATATGGTCAAACATGACCTTGTATGACCCTCTAATATTCAAACTAAATGGTCATACAATATTATATGAATATACAAATATATTCCCTAAGCTATATTCAGTCAAATACGCAAAATGCTCGGGAGTGCTCACACCCGCTCCTTAAAGCACGAAAAGTCCGGAGGAGTGCCGAGGTGGCACGAACTCCTATAAAATTAATTCCTAGAGTTCCTAACATCATTATTATCATTCTAAAGAGAACCCACGAAGTGGTTTCTCAAAATTCAGCAAAAACCAAAGGAGGATTTCTTAGCGCTCCTTTTTGGCCCGGGAGTGTCCCGATGGCCCGTAAATTATGTCACGGGTTGATATAACCCCATATAACTCAATGTAACATCTTAGTATATGTTTATTTACTATAATAAGTGTTTACAAACACTTGGAACTCATAAAACAATTGGTTTCCCAAAATTTCCTTAGAGCACAAAAACACACCTTCGGGTGTCACGAAAATGCGTTTTACGCAATTATCTTGTAGTTTTTGACATGCCACGAATTGGTAATCTTAAAAGGGTTAAAAACCTTCTAAATCAGTTGGTGTGACTAGTCAACAAGTCTCTATAGGGGCCGATTTTAAGGGCAAAAACTAGTATAAAAATTGCATTAAAAGTTTATAAAAAGCATAGAACATGGTGACTCACCTTCCCATGTGTTATATTACTTAATGTCTAAGTATGTAGGTCTCATTTGACCAGCAAGCTGTCGAAATTAGGCCATGGAATAAGGCCATGTGAGCTAGAACAAAAACAAATGAGAAAAAGTAAAAAGTGGATCTAGAATTCACTTTTCTAGATTCCTTCTTTTCCATGTGACCTAACATGCTTGTCCTTGGCTCTTCAATGTCAATTAAGACACCCCATTTGACCCTTGAATTCGTGACTCTACAAGGGAGGAAGAAGACAAGCCTAACTTAGAAAAATCAAAAGAATAACTTACCTAAATTACCTTGTCTTCTAGCTCACAATCATCTTCTTTCCAACTCTTGCCTTGTCACACACCACATGTCCGAAATTATGCAGAGAACATGGGCATTTATTGAGCCAATAAACCATGTAATAAACTAAGGAAAAAGTATAGTCATTTGACATTAAAAATTAACAAAACAAAAATCAAATTCTAAGGCACTCTCTTACCTTATACGTAAGTTTAGTGTCATTTCCCTCTTGCACTCCACACCTACGAATTTGGTAAGCTCTCTCCTCTCTCTTCTAAGCTTCATCTTCTTCCTTTGAAGCTCTTAAGTCCATTAATGGAGATGTAACTTCTATCTTCATCTTTAAGGTAATTTCTTAGCAATTCTTGTCAAGCCTTGAAGCAAAACTCTTCCTAGCTTAACAACAAGTGTTCGACATCAATTAGTTCTCCAAGGAGGTTGTCCAAACCAACATTAAACCAAGGAGCATCTCAAGGTTATCTTAAGGTAGTTTTAATGCTTGTAAATCCTTAAAGCACATTTTTATGTGTAACCAAGTTCTACTTTTTCTAAGACTCTTTTCTTCTTCATTTTCATGAAGGAAAGTTGTTCTTCATCTACCTTTGGTGAGACGAAAATATAAGGAGAAAAAGCTTAAGGTAAATTCTTGTAAAAACTACTTACAAATCTACTTAAGATCTTTATTGAAGATCTAACTCCTAAACTCCTTCACCACTTGCATAAACCGAAGAGGAGCATCATTTACCTGGAGGAAAGCTTGGAGATTCAAGAAGAAGTTCAAGCACTTAACCACCTTTGTTAAGAAGTAAGTTTACTAAGTAAACCTTTATGTTATAAGCTTTGTTAAGCTTCTAAAAATTGTACAAAAATTATGTACACCTCCTAGGTTATAATACCGAAACTATATGGTTTATATGCCAAAAATATAATCTATAACATATATAGAAAATATTTACCTTAAGACACATTTTTGTGTCACAAATTTATTATGTTACAAAAATTAGGCCGAAATCAAGGGCAAAAATGCTTTATTTTGAGCTAAGAATATATAAGACATTACAATAATTTTACATGAGTTATATGACATATGAATTTATGTATATTATTTGACATATAAATCCACTTTTATATACTATATGGTCACTAAATAAATATGGCCGAATGTTTATTGTTAAATAGGTATTAATGACCTACTTAGGTATATAAATTATATCATAAAGTTTGGTGAGTTAAAAATATTTTTAGTGCTTAAATGACTAATTAATTAAGTTATGTGGTTAAATGTAATTTTTACAAAGTTTAGTGTTATTAAAAACCGAGAGCTAAAGGGGTTGGTGTAATTATAATATAATATAAGGTTAGGAATTAAGTTTAAGAATTTTAGATAATTTAAACAAGCTTTAAAATAACTTTTATAAAGTTTTGGGCTATTATGTAATTTATAAAAGTTGTTATGAAAGTTTAGAATTTATTAGTGGGCGAATTCATAATTAAGAGAATTATTAGGTTCACTTTCGAAATTTTAAGGAATTAAATATTTAGACTTAGTTTATAAGTTATTAAGAACTATTATAAAGTTTTGGGGTGAAAATGTAATTAAGGAAATCAAGACCAAAGCCGAATTACTTTGGGGTTAGTTTGGTAATTTAAGAATTTATATATATATTCGGCATTTATGGAGAAAAATTAAAACTATAGTTTATAAGCATTATGAAGTTATAAGTTTTGTGGTTAATTGTAATTATAGAAATAAATTATTATTGCCGAGAATTTAAGGGGCTAAGTTGTAATTTTTGAGTTATAATATTTAAAAGCTATATACCAAAATATTAGTGTATGTAATTTAGCTAAATAAGAAGTTAAAACTCTATAATATAAAGAGATTAGAATTTAATAAAGTTTATGAATTAATGTTTTTAAATAACCGAAATATAAGTAAGAATTTAGATTTAAATAAATATAGGTCCTATATGGATATTTGGAGGATTTAGAAGAAAGAATTTTGATTAAAGGAATTATGGAATTAAACTATGGCTTACATGGTTATAAGGAATTAAAAGATAAACAATAAATATTATTATGGTTAAAAGGAGAATAATAAAAATAAGAATTTTATGTCTATGTATGACATATAAATATAGTTAAGAAATTATAAGTTGTTATGTCACCTAGACAAAAAAATAAACAACAAATGCAATGAACACATATATGTGCATTAAAGGATTATAAATAAATCAAAAGGAATAACAAATAAGTTATACATTAAATCATGAGGTAATTAAAAGAAATAAACCTCACATGAAATAACAAATACGAGATTTGTTAAAAGATCCAATAGAATATTATATAAGGGTAACATAAATTAACCCTCTCAGTTAATCCTATTCTAGGACTTTGTTTGACCAGACGTTGACCGGGAATTTACAAGTACAGTCTACGGTGAACGGTATGGGATTCTTGCAACCTGTTTTCTAACGGATTACACCGGCTTGTGTGCTATCTGTTGTTTGAAATAACGACCAAGATAATTAATGTAAACTGTTGTTTTACTCTTGCACACTGTGGTATTATTTTATGTGCGTGAATGTTGCTGACTACATCGTGTATGTCCCACGCATACAAACACTACTATACCAGTGGATTAAATACCTGCGTTTCAGTATACCGAGGACTTGTACTCAAGTCTCTCACTAACTTCAGTTTATAACAAACGTCATTATCCTAAACGTGATAATTGACAATACACATTGTGTTCTTGTTTAACGTCTTTATATGACACTTAACAATATATACTTCGATTGAGGAGCCCAGTTGGATCTGGCCATGCATGCTACGGGAGTTGTACCTGTCTCAGGTCGTCTCCTACTACGTCGCGACGGAACATTCAGTTGGGAGGAAGACTTTATTCCTTCCGGGATTCAAATGCCCTTCAGTTCGAGGAAGACTTTATTCCTCTAGTGGGTTCTTATTTCCCACGCCATTCAGTTCAGGGTTTAACTACGTTATCTCCTGGGGTTTTTATACCCAACCTTTCTTATAACGAGGTCACTATACCTCCACTATTTCAGATATTCAGTTATAACGGTCAGTCCCATTGTGTGGACCGACTATCAGTAAAGAATTTCAGTTCAGCTAACTCGACCTTCTGTGTCTTGTTCTATGTGACATTATTGTCCTTGTATGGATACTTGTTATTATCAGACTATGCTTGTTTACAGCTTTATAAAAATGAACTGCATGTGTTCGACAAAGTAGTTGGTGTGGCCCGGTAGACGATGGGCTGCACGTTTTCCATACCAGCATTGTTTGCTGAGCCCCTTTGGGGGCACCCCCATTTTTCAGGTACCTGAAGTTTAAGAAGATCACCACACTGAGTGTAGGTGGGGTAGACCAAGCTTTGGGAGTCTACTATTATTATTTATTTCAGTATTTACTTTGAGTTTGATTCCTAGTATCTCGGGTTGTATCTGTATTCCAGACCGTGACATTTGAGGATTGTATTTGGACTTAGCCTTGTTGGTCACAAGGGTGGCCAACGGCATTGTAATACCGCCCGGTTGTATTTATTTCCGCTACAGTTGTATTTTATTTGGGAGTGATCGCCGTTCAGTTTATTGGATTTCGGGTTGGGGTATTACAAAAATGGTATCAGAGCGTAGTTACGCTCTGGATACAAGGATACACCGAGATTAGGATATCTAAGACTTAGGTTAAGGGTTGAGAGATAGTATTGAAAGAGTTTAAGTTAGTTTTACTTAGACCACTATCCAAGACCAGATTTTGACCACAGTGCCTAATATACCTCAACATCCTGCAGATGTCGGGAAGAGGAGGACGACGTGGACAGGCTGATGAGGAGCCAAACGTCAGGCTGGCAGACATTGCCACCTTAATCGCTCAGGCATTCGCACAGGCGGGGGTTGGACAGCAGCAGCAGCTACCTCCACCACCACCACCCAGGAGAGAGATTGGGTGAAGAGTTTGGCTGATCTGAGGCCAACTGCATTCAAGGGGCAGACTGACCCTGCTCACTTGGAGACCTACATCATGGAGATGGAGACAGCGTTCGAGACGCTTGCAGTCCCAGCTAGGGAAAAAGTAAGACTTGCTGCCTTTTATCTGAAGGATGCAGCTAGAGATTGGTGGAACATGGTGAAAGCCGACCACCTGGATGACCCAGCTTTTACTTGGGGACATTACACTGCATTACTTAGGGGCAAATACTACCCGGCCCACACCAGGATGGTGAAGACTCGGGAGTTTGACGCCTTGGAGCAGACGGGGAAGATGTCAGTGGATGAGTACTATGCGAAGTTCACTTCGCTACTCAGACTATTACCCGGCATAGGATACTCGGACCAGGTGTTGGTCGACCGATTCTACGGGGGACTGAGCCCTCGACTTCAGTTTGGGATGGGACCAATCATCCCCACCAGTTTGCAGGTAAAACAGGAAGACATAAATCAGTTGGAAATCTTATTACATACTATACCCCATCATGGGAGATTTGGAGATTAATATCTTGAGATTTCAGGAATGCTACCATGCTGCTTCCGTAGTGGAGATCACTTGTAAGAGAAGGGATGCTTTGAGCTCCCAAAAGAGGAAGGACGGACCTGGTGGCGAAGATGCCAAGCAGGGGAACTCCAACAAAAGAAACAAACCCTATCAGAAAGGACAGGGGTCCTATCAAGGGAAAGGGAACCAAACTACTGGGAACCCCCAGTCAGGAACCTACGGAGTGGCAACTTCACAGAAAACCTACCCACCTAAGGGTAGGCACTCTAATCAAACAGTTAAATTTTGAGACTTTTGTGATTACTTCAGCACCGTTAGAATGAATAATTGACCTTATTGTATTAGGTTCTGGATCTGGCTCAAACACGGGCCAGAAGTATATCCGCCGTTTCAACTGTAAACAGTGCGGGAAGGATCACCCCGGCGTGGACTGCCAGGGGGAGAAAGTCATGTGCCGCTACTGTCAGATACTCGGGCATCGTGCCTTCGAGTGTATCCGAAACCCGGAGAGCAGGAACTACCGCCCGGGAGCAAAGCCAACCCAGGCCAAAAGAATGGAGCTAGCGATACTCGCCCTCCACCAACAAACCAAACTCAGGGGTACAAGGGCAAAGGCCCAGCATCGGGACCCGCCCTGCATGTCATGGACCGCTCAGATGAGGCTGGTCCTTCTACTAACCCAGGTATTTCTAAACCATGTGAACCTATTGAGCAATGGATGTTGTGAATGAGTGCTTGCATGCCTTGATTGCCTAATTGAGTAGGAAAGAATTAGTAAGACTCACTAGTAAAAATTTAAACCACGTAGGAAGCTATAAGATATGCTTTCCTATCCCCTCACCGCCCTCCCTGGAGGAAAACATTATCAAAGTACAAGAACCAGGGAACGAACAATGTAAGGTTATCCAGCCAGGTTTGATATTACTCAAAGGATACCTAACACCGGAGACACAAATAGCAATCATCAGGAAATGTCAAGAATTGGGAGCAGGACCAGGAGGGTTCTACACTCCGGAATTTCCAGGAGGATCAAAAATGAAGCTGAAAATGATGTGCTTAGGAAAAGATTGGAATCCTTACACAAAAACCTACCAAGATACAAGAAATGGAGATGGAGCACAAGTACCAAAAATCCCAGAAGAATTTTTACCAATTGTGGAACAAGCAGTTAATACAGCTCAACGCTAGAAGAAGATCCAGTTCCCAATCTAAGGGCTGATCTATGTATCATCAACTTCTATGAAGAAGGAGGCCGTTTAGGACTACACCAGGACAATGATGAAACAAAAGGGTCCCTTGAACAGGGAATACCAGTATTATCTTTGTCAATTGGAGATGACGCAGAGTTCCTTTATGGCGAGCAGAAGCGTGTGGACCTTGCAAAGAAAATCATATTGAGTTCAGGAGATGTTTTAATAATGGGTGGAAAGTCAAGGTTGCTATACCATGGAATTAAAAGGATTAAGCTAAACACAGCACCTTCGACAGTGATAAACACCACTCACATGAGACCAGGAAGATTAAGTTTAACCTTTAGAAAGTACTAGTGTTGTAATTGTTTTTGGACTTCAGAAAGGAGATCATCTCATCAATGAAGCATTATTGTTTGTGAAAGTGAATGTCTTTAGACCCCATCATGTATCAAAGTACTTACTCAGATTCTGTTATTAGGTTGTGCTAAGGAGACGGAAGGTGCCTTAAGTATACTTACTGAGGAGGAGGCCCGCAAGGGCGGCTCGATTCTCACTGGTACCTTTCCGGTTAATGGAGTGGATGCATTAGTACTGTTCGACTCCGGAGCCTCACATACTTTCGTTTCGCCTACGCTTGCGGGGAAGTTGGGGCTAGACGCAGTAGAGTTACCTGATTTTAAGGTGGCACTCCCGTCTAAGGAGAAGATCAGTTGCACTCGTCTTTATAGAGGAGCCACTATCAGTATTAAGGAGGAGGAATTTCCTATTGACCTTATTGAGTTCAGAGGTCTAGGATTCGACGTTATAGCCGGGATGGACTGGCTGGGGCGGCACAGAGGCCGCATTCTTTGTGCAGAGCGCAGACTGTTGCTTAAGAGCCCATCAGGAGTGACAGTATCTTACCGTCAGAGCCCTAGGGCACCATCGATAAAAGTTATATCTGCTATGTCCATGTACAAGCACGTCAGGAAGCAGAAGGAGGTATATCTATGTTATGTTCAGAATGTAGAGCATGACCCTGATTTTGATCCAGCTATGCCAGTGGTGTCGGATTTCCAGATATTTTTCCAAAGGAACTTCCAGGCTTACCGCCATCCAGAGAGGTAGAGTTCTCCATCGAATTACTACCAGGTACCGGTCCCATAGCTAAGGCACCGTACCGTATGGCACCAGCAGAGATGGCTGAGCTAAAGGAGCAGCTGAAAGAGTTACTGGACAAGGGATACATACGACCTAGCGTATCTCCTTGGGGAGCACCAGTCTTTTGTGAAAAGAAGGATGGAAGCCTTCGTTTATGCATGATTACAGAGAGCTTAATGCAGTGTCGGTGAAGAACAAATATCCACTACCACGGATTGATGATTTGTTTGATCAGTTGAGAGGAGCAAAAGTTTTCGAAGATCGATTTGAGATCAGGCTACCATCAGATACCCATCAGGGAGCAAGACATAGAAAAGACAGCATTCAGAACACGGTATGGCCACTATGAGTTTACAGTATGCCTTTTGGCTTGTCAAATGCACCTGCAGTCTTCATGGATTTGATGAACAGATTATTCAGAGAGCAGTTGGATAAGACCGTGGTTGTATTCATCGATGACATCCTAATCTATTCAAAGTCTAAGAAGAGCATGAGAGTCACCTCGACATACATTCAGATCTTAAGGGAGAACCAGCTTTATGCTAAGTTCTCCAAATGTGAGTTTTGGTTAGACAGAGTTTCCTTTTAGGACATGTTATCTCAGATGCTGGGATCGCAGTGGATCCAGCAAAGATAGAAGCAGTTCGCACTTGGCCTAGGCCAAAGACAGTTACGGACATCAGGAGTTTCCTTGGTTTAGCAGGATACTACAGAAGGTTTGTCAGAGACTTCTCCAAAATAGCCAAACCTATGACCAGCTTAATGAAGAAGGATGCACCTTTCACATGGACTACTGAATGTGAGACCTCATTCGAGCTTTTGAAGAATGCTTTGACATCAGCACCAGTTTTGACTATACCTGAAGGCACAGAGGGTTATGAAGTTTACTGTGATGCATCAGGTAGGGGATTAGGGTGTGTACTCATGCAGAATGGGAAGGTAGTCGCCTACGCTTCCCGACAGTTGAAGAAACATGAGGAAAACTATCCCACACATGACTTGGAGCTTGGAGCTATTGTTTTTGCTTGAAGATCTGGCGCCACTACCTGTATGGTGTCCAGATGACCGTATATTCGGATCACAAGAGTTTGAAATATGTATTCACCCAGAAGGAGTTAAACATGAGACAAAGAAGATGGGTTGAATTTCTTAAGGATTATGACATTGATTTGCAGTACAAGGAAGGGAAAGCTAATGTTGTAGCAGACGCATTGAGTCGACGAGCATATTCTCTTAATGCCATTGTGGCTAGCTCGAGTCTTATGGACGACATACGCAGAGCAGAGTGATCAGCGAATGATGGAGATCAGTCAGAAGTTGACTGACGGTACATTTGAGGGTGGAAAGTATGAGTTCCAGTTACATGATGATGGACTCATCAGATTGAAGGGAAGATTGTGTATTCCCAGAGACAGCACAGATATAAAGGAGCATATTCTTCGAGAGTCCCACACTTCTACCACATCTGTCCATCCAGGAGCTTCTAAGATGTACAAAGATCTAAAGAGGTATTTCTGGTGGAGTGGTATGAAGGGCGACGTGACAGAGTATGTGATTCGATGTCTCACTTGTCAGAAAGTGAAATTCGAACATAGACGACCTGGAGGTATGGTACAGTCTATGCCAGTTCCAGAGTGGAAGTTTTATGATATCTCCATGGACTTCGTGGTGGGACTACCACCTACGAGAGGAGGCCTAAACATGATTTGGGTTGTTGTTGACCGACTGACTAAAGTTGCTAGGTTTATTCCGATGAAGGATACTTGGAAAGTGCCAAAGTTAGCAGAGCTATTTGAGAAAGAGATTATCAGACATCATGGAGTTCCAAAGACTATTGTTTCAGATCGAGATACTAGATTTCTCTCACGATACTGGCGAGCTACTCGCGAGGCACTTGGCACTGAGTTGAAGCTTAGCACAGCATTTCATCCTCAGACAGATGGTCAGTCAGAGAGGACTATTCAGACCTTAGAGGACATGCTACGAGCATGTGCCTTGGATTTTCAGGGCAGCTGGATAGATAGATTACATCTCATCGAGTTTGCTTACAATAACAGCTATCACGCCTCTATACAGATGTCACCTTTTCAGGCTTTATATGGCAGACCATGCCGCACACCTTTATGCTGGGACGAGTCTAGTGAGACCGTCATCATTGGGCCTGAGTACTTGGAGCAAGTCCAGGCAGAAGTTCAGCAGATCAGAAACAATATGAAAGCAGCACAGGACAGACAGAAATCATATGCTGATGAGAGGCGACGAGACCTTGAGTTCGCAGTTGGCGACCAGGTATTTCTACGAGTTTCACCCATGAAGGGTGTATTCAGATTTGGTCAGAAGGGCAAGCTAAGCCCGAAATTTGTAGGACCCTACGCTATCATAGAGCGGGTGGGCCTAGTGGCATATCGACTTGATTTGCCAGCCGAGTTGGGCAAAGTACACAATGTTTTTCACGTGTCTCAGCTTAAGAAATACATGCCTCATCCTTCTCATGTTCTACAACCAGAGACACTCTCTTTAGAACCAACAATGCGGTATGTGGAAACACCGCAAAGAATCTTAGATAGAAGACACGAGAGACTCGAAACAAGTCTGTGAGCCTCGTGAAGGTTCTTTGGTCGAACCACGATGTGGAAGAGGCCACATGGGAACTCGAAGCTGATATGCGAGCGAAGTTTCCCTCATTATTTACCGACTAGGCACTTTAGTCTAGGGTACGGGGGCGTACCCCTTCTTTTTGGGGGGTAGAGCCTTTTTCATTTTTGAGTTTAGTGTGCACTTTGTTGCACCTTTGTGCATTGCATTTGTTGCTTTTGTGCATTTCAGTTGTTGCACTTTTGTGCATTTCAGTTGTTGCACTTTTGTGCATTTCAGTTGTTGCACTTTTGTGCATTTCAGTGACACCTTGTCTTGTATGTGTTCTTGTGTAACACTGTGTTTGAATGTACCTTGTACTTCTACTTGATTGTGTGTAACACTACGTTGCACCATTTGAAATGAAAAGTGATTGTGTTCACTACCTTGCCTTACACTGCAAGTATATGTTATGACATTCCAAGTATTTCTGTTGTACTTGATATACACTATGAACTTAGGGATATAGAGACTTGGGACTTGATCCCTAAAAATTAGATTGAGTTGTGGATACTTAGTGGAACTTGATTCCCCCACAACCTTATACTTTAAATATGAGACTTCGGGGCGAAGTCCTTTTTAAGGGGGGTAGATTGAAATACCCCAAATCTAAATAATATTATTTAATCATTATTTATTGGAATATAATCCAAATATAAATCATTTCACGTACTGTAACACCCCAACCGTTAATCCTATGCTTACCGTCTAATCGTCCTGTTAATTCTATGAGTTCGCAGCGGAAGAATACTACTTACTTACTACGGCGGGTGAAACAATGCCGCTAACCGCCCATACGGCTAGCAAGGCTAATAATACTTACAGTGACGGTCTGATGGCCAATAGATACCGAGCTACTAAAACAAACTCACCAATTACAATTACATTCACTACCAAAGGATTACCGAGTATTCGAAGTGCATTCATTACAACCTTCCAAGTTTCCCAAAAGAATGAGTATCTACCAACTACTCATCTATACCAATCGATCCCTTCACAATATCCCAAAAAGGTGTACCCCATGGTACACCGGCTATTCAAAAATCTAAGCCATGTACTACTCAGTACACCGATCTCAAATTCATTGTTTACATACAAAAAGAAGACAAGAAATTAAACTAAGTCTTCATCAGCTTCACCCTTCTCTTGCACCTGCATTTATATTAAAAATGGTGCCCCAAGGGGCTCAGCAAATTGCTGCGCATAAACTCCGCATATACCGATTGCTAGCAAGGGTACGCCGACTAATTGGCGACCGCTAAACATGCTTGTTCATTACTCATACATACATGCTTTACATACAATCATGCATACATTACAATACATCATTCACTTCAAGGCAACAATACAATAGAGTTCACAATACTTACCTTCACAAGGTTAGCCAAATTGTGCATCCGGGTTAATCGGAATGCATATTGCTCTTTACTCATTACTTACTTCTTCTTACTTACAATTACTTACTTTCAATTACTTTGCTTACTCATTCTTACTTACTTACTTATACTCAAGTCAAGTCGTCGGGACCTCCGGCCTTGGGGACTACACCGTCCCACATCCGGGATTTACTTGACTCACTAATCCGGGATGCTACCCACTTAAGGGATTTGGGCCGCGGACCAGTTTAAGAGTCAGGAATTGGAGCCAACCTCTCGTGACTCCGCATCCTCACGCGTGGCCGAAACTATATCGGACTTCTACTCATTCCAATTTATTACCAATTTAAGTTAGGAGTTAGCTTGTTAGGAACAAGTTAGAAGTCCAATAATAAATAGCAATAATCGGTCACAGTACAATACAACATACACACACACATTCATATCATCCATACGTTTCATGAATTATACAAACTAAGATTTAAGAAAATATACATCATACAACACTACATATTCACAAGTAAGCATGTTAACTCCGATTCGTGCATTTATCTTCATTGGTGATCAATTAGCACACAACACACAAATCAGAGTAGCCATGATAGCATTCGGGGCATGAGGAATTCATACCGTTCACCGTCGTACGTAATTCCAAACGTCCTTCCGGTGTCACAAACCAAGTCCTATTACATACATACAATTGAATGATTAATTTAACTATCATTAATTAACTCATACTTACTATGTCCTTATACTTCTTACATTTGCTCTTTACTTACTTACTTTTCCTTTACTTAGGTTTTACTTCCTTACTTAACTTTGGCATGCTTTCATACATGTACATATACATATATGCATGGGTATACATATACATATATATATACAATTACTATTTAAATTAAAATAATTTTTTTTTTTTTTTTTTTTTTTGTCAGGACCGGACTTGCGACCGACCTTGGGCAAGTCCGGTCCATTCCAGTAGGTTTCTTCGGGAAAATTTTTGGTCCGACCGGACTTGCATGTCCGGTCGCAAGTCCGGTCGGTTCCAGTAACATTCTTACGGAAAATTTTCTGCTCGACCGGACTTGCAAGTCCGGTCGCAAGTCCGGTCGATTCCAGTAGCATACCGAGGGGAAATTTTTCTGCTCGACCGGACTTGCAAGTCCGGTCGCAAGTCCGGTCGATTCCAGTAGCATACTGACGGGAAAATTTTCTGCTCGACCGGACTTGCATGTCCGGTCGCAAGTCCGGTCGATTCCAGTAGCTTTCCCCGCCTTTGTAAATCTGGGCACGACCGGACTTGCAAGTCCGGTCGCAAGTCCGGTCCAGCCCAGTATTTGCATTTTAATTTCTGTTTTCTATCCTCTCTTTACCCATTACTTCCCCATTGTTCCTACACTCATTCCCACATGTTATAACACTAATTAAACCTCCTAATACACCCTAGTTCACTCATTAACTCCTTACACAATTCTATACTCATTCACTCACATAATTCTCCAAGTTTCACTCAACACTTGCACTAGTTATTTCCTAGTTACATTATGCTACAGATTTTAATCACTCACTCTTCTCCTCTACATCTCCCTCTTCTGATGACAATTCTAACACTCTAATGCATTTAGAATACATTAGCTATCCCTCTCAACTTACCCTCTATTTTCCTTAATCAAAATCTGTTACAACACTCTTCATTCTCTAGTTCAAATTCACTAAGTGTTCTAATCCTAGGTAAATTTTGCCATAGCCTCCCTTGTAATTTTATACACTCTCCACATTGTTTGCACTCACATCACTAACCAATTCACCTGTTTTCAACAATCAAAATACACAGCTCCCATTTACAACACCAATACTAAAACAACACTAAAAACACTAAAAGAATTCCTGCACTCAAGATACCATTCCCAATCTGTTTCAAATGAGTTTTACACATCTTTTAAAGCTTCCAAAATACTTATATTCTCCTACACATTACACTACTAATACATTATCATTTTCAATACACATTTTTACTTCTAAAAATCTGTTACATTATACATATACAAGGCTATACAAGGGTGAGCATTATTACCTTGATTCTCTTCTAGATTTCCTTTCTCCTTCTTTCTCCTTCCTTCCTTCTTTCACCGGTTTTAACTCACGTTCTCTACTACTACAACCATACCAATACATTTCAATATACTATTTTAATACACTAAAACTAACCCTATCCATTTCTAGGTCTTAATACAAGTTTTAGGGTTTAGAACTTATATTACCTTTCAAGAGTGCAAATGGAGCTTGGAGTGGTTCAAGAATGAGATTTCCAACTCCACCAACAAGCCAAAATCGGCTAGAACAACAAGGAACAACAAGGGTTTAGTTATGAATCTCGTTTTGCTCTTAAGGCTAGAAAAACAATGGAGTTTTCGAAATATTTTTACCTAGAAGACAAGGAGAAGGGGCCTTCTAATGGTGGTGTTGAAACTTCAAATGGATATACCCACAAAATCGAAAGTTGGTGTTTTCGGATTTTGGAAAGATGGAAGTGTAGCTCTTGAGAGAGGACCAATGGTGGTGTTTTTATAATTTTTGGAGATTTGAGAGTTCAAGAGGAGAGAAGGGAGTTTTGTGTGGGTTTCTCTTCACCATGGAATCGCATGGAGAAGGAGGAAGAAGAAGAGAGTGAATGAGGGGTGTTCCACGTGAGAAGAGATGAGAGAATGGGGAGAGAGAGAATAAAGGTGAGGTGGGGTATGTTTTATTATTTTGTCTCTTGTACATATTAGACAAGTGAGGAGAGTGAGAGAGGGGTCAAAATCGGACACCACAGACCCACATGGGTTTTTAAAATTCTTTTTACAATATTGGACACATAACTCTTGGTTATTATACTTCTACCCCACAACTTCCCGTTTTGACAGTTTTTACTAATCTCTTTTATTGATTTTATTGGTCCTAAAGCTTCACTAATATTTATTAATGATTATTTAGTTGACCAAAATTGTTACGAGTCTATTTGACCCGCTTAAAGACACGTTTTCCCGGTTACCTCGAAAAACGCGCTTTAAGGTTCGTTAGTGATTTTAATCCTTTTAAGGATCCGTTTTCTTCGGGATTTGTTCCCTGTAATTATTTATACTTAATTAAGCTTCTAAATTACTTATTAGCCTAATTAATCACTATTTTTAAATACGGGGTATTTCAATCTACCCCCCTTAAGAAACTTTGCCCTCAAAGTTGCTCAAGGTTAATAGTTTTTATTCTACTCATTAGGCAAACCAATTGTCCTAATGTGTCTTACTACACCTATGAGGTGTTTACTTCATTCACATTGTAAGCACACAATTCAAGTACATACACAATTCACAATTCACATACACAATGCATCATTCTCATTCATACCATACCACAATACACACATACATCATTACCATTCACAATACACATTACACCATACATTGCACATACACATCATTCACTACACATTACACATACATACACATCCATACCAAGTTCACTTGCACTACATGTGCCATACAAAATGCAATGCTTACCCCGAAGCAATGCAAAAGCAAAAGGGCTCTACCCCCCTTAAAAGGGGTACGACCCGTACCCGTATATTACATACTAGACTAACTAGTCTACGAATAACTGTGGATACTTAGCCTTCATGGCATCTTCCAACTCCCATGTCGCTTCTTCGACATCATGGTTAGACCATAGGACCTTCACCATTCGTATCGACTTATGGCGAGTGTCTCTGGTCTTCCTATCCAAGATTCTCACTGGGGTTTCAACATATCTCATGTTGGCTCAATGGAAAGTCTCTCGGGCTCTAAGACATGAGAAGGATCAGCCATATACTTCTTGAGTTGTGACACATGAAATACATCATGGACACGTCCCAAGTCCTCAGGTAATGCCAACCTGTAGGCTACTGAACCAACTCTTTCGGTGATAGTGTACGGCCCTACAAACTTCGGGCTTAGCTTGCCCTTCTGACCAAAACGGAAGACACCCTTCATAGGTGAAACGCGCAAGAACACTTGGTCGCCCACGGCGAACTCAAGGTCGCGTCGTCTCACATCCGCATAGGATTTCTGTCTATCTTGGGCTGCCTTCATGTTAGCTCGGATTTGTTGCACTTCGGCTTGTACTTGCTCAAGGTATTCCGGTCCTATTATGACCGCTTCACTTGACTCATCCCAACACAAGGGTGTACGGCAAGGTCTACCGTATAGAGCTTGGAAAGGCGACATCTTAATCGAGGCGTGATAACTATTATTATACGAGAACTCGATAAGATGAAGCTTATCTAACCAACTCCCCTGAAAGTCCAAGGCACATGCCCGAAGCATGTCCTCCAGTGTCTGGATGGTCCTTTCTGTCTGACCGTCGGTCTGAGGATGGAAGGCGGTACTCAACTTCAATTCTGTACCCAACGCTTCCCTTGTAGCTCTCCAGTATCTCGAAAGAAATCTGGTGTCGCGGTCAGATACTATGGTCTTAGGGACTCCGTGGTGTCTGATAATCTCCTTATCAAAAAGCTCAGCTAGCTTTACTACCTTCCAGGTGTCCTTCATCGGTATGAATCTGGCAACCTTGGTAAGGCGATCTACTACGACCCAGATCATGTTGAGTCCTCCCCTAGCAGGTGGGAGTCCTACAACAAAATCCATGGAGATATCATGAAATTTCCACTCCGGAATTGGCATGATTGTACCATTCCGCCCGGTCTACGATGTTCAAATTTCACCTTCTGACATGTTAAGCATCTTAGCACAAATTCTGTCACATCTGACTTCATTCCAGACCACCAGAAGTACCTCTTCATGTCTTTGTACATCTTGGAGGCTCCCGGATGGACTGAATGTAGAACTATGTGACTCTCGCAGGATGCGATCCCTTAGCTCTGCATTGCTTCGGGGGACGCATAGCCTGCCATTCAACCGAATCAAACCATCTTCGTGTAGTTTGAAGTCATACTTTTTCTTTCAAATGTACCATTTTCGATCTTTTGTCTGATTTCGGTTAGGTAAGGGTCGCTCAACTGAGCATCTCGCACCTCGTCAACCAAGCTAGAAGAAGCGAGTAGCGAATGGAGCGAGTGTGCTCGACGGCTCAGGGCGTCGGCTACACATTAGCCTTCCCTTCCTTATACTGCAGATTGATGTCGTAGTCTGAGAGAATCCATCCTCTGTCTCAAGTTGAGTTCTTTCTGAGTGAATACATACTGTAAGCTCTTATGATCGGAGTAGATGGTGATGCTTACCCCATAGAGATAGTGTCGCCATATCTTCAAGGCGAAGACAATGGCTCCTAACTCTAAGTCGTGAGTCGGGTAATTCTCCTCATGTTTCTTCAGCTGGGAGGCATAAGCAACAACCTTGCCATGCTGCATGAGTACGCATCCCATTCCTTTGCCTGATGCATCACAGTATACCTCAAATCCCTCTGTGCCCTCTGGAAGAGTAAGGATGGGCGCTGAGGTCAATGAGTCTTTAAGCTCTGAAATGATAGCTCGCACTCGTCTGTCCATACAAACGGTGCATCCTTTTCATCAATGTAGTCATGGGCTTGGCGACTTTCGAGAAGTCCTTACAAATCTCCGGTAGTAACCGGCTAGACCAAGAAAGCTCCTAATGTCGGTAACAGTCTTGGGTCTAGGCCATGATCGTACAGCTTCTATTTAGAAGGGTCAACTGAGATACCTGCGCTCGAGATGACATGTCCAAGGAATGATACCTGATCAAGCCAAAACTCGCATTTGGAGAACTTCGCATACAGCTGGTTCTCGCGCAGTGTCTCTAGCACTTTCCTCAAATGGATTTCATGTTCCTCTGGTGACTTAGAATATACAAGGATGTCGTCGATGAAGACCACAACCGAAGTGTCCAACTGCTCACTGAATAAACGATTCATGAGGTCCATGAATTTTGCCGGTGCGTTTGACAAACCGAATGGCATCACTGTGAATTCGTAGTGGCCATATCTGGTACGGAATGCCGTTTTCTCGATGTCTTGCTCTTTGATTGCAATCTGATGATACCCAGAACGGAGGTCAATCTTGGAAAAGACCGATGCTCCTTTCAACTGGTCAAATAGGTCGTCGATGCGTGGCAATGGGTATTTGTTTTTGACTGTGACCGCATTCAGCTCGCGGTAGTCAATACAAAGGCGGAGACTACCGTCCTTCTTCTTCACGAAGAGGACCGGTGCTCCCCAGGGTGATACGCTCGGGCGTATAAACCCTTTGTCTAGAAGATCTCTCAATTGTTCTTTCAATTCAGTCATTTCAGCAGGTGCCATGCGGTACGGTGCCCTAGCAATGGGACCGGTACCTGGCAATAATCAATCTCAAATTCACTGCTCTCGGTGGTGGCATGCCGGGTAGCTCCTTAGGGAATACATCGGGATACTCGGATACAATGGGTACTTCATCACTGAACTCTGGATCTCTCTCCAGGTGTACATAACAAAGTACACTTCGTGGCCCTTTCTGAGCTCCCGGTACATAGCCATAGCAGATATAAGGGTGGTCGAAGGCTCTCTCGGTCTCTGGCGGTAAGATACGGTAACCCCAGAAGGACTCTTGAGCAGCAGTCGATGCTCGGCGCAGAGGATTCTACCCTTGTGCCGCTCCAACCAATTCATCCAATGATTAGTCGAATCCCAATCCATTGAATTCGATGAAGGAAATGGGAAACGCTCCTTTTTAATTTCGATGGTGGCTGATTGATAGTATTTGGGCACTTTACTCGCTCCTTCGATGGGAGAGTAACCATGAAGTTCGGTATCTCATCCGCATCTAGCTTCAACCTCTTCACGAAAGATGGTGATACGAAGGTGTGAGAGGCGCCGGAGTCGAATAGCACATTGGCATCAATGCCATTTACTGGGAAGGTTCCCGTTAGAATGGTGCCGCTTCTGCCGGCTTGTGCTTCGGTGAGGATGCTCAGGTTACCTTCGGTACCGAGTCCACAACCTATTGGATTCACAATTGGATAAGTATTGATGGTGGACACAAGTGGAATTAAATCAACACTGCTCTTTATTGATAAACCAACCATCATACATGTCGTGTCTCTAATACACGTTACTAATAGATTACATGATACTATGAATTTAATACTTCCTAAAGGTAAGGTTCAGGCGTCCTGGTTTCATGTGTGTGGCATTGATTATTGCCGGCGGTGCCGTATTCAACTTGATCTTGTTGATCCCGTGATACAGCATCCGTGAGTTTCCACCCATGATGAGGACATCTCCTGATCTCAATACCAATTTCTCTGCGAGGTCCACACGCTTCTGCTCGCTATACAGGAATATGGCGTCATCACCAATGGACCAAGACACTACGGGCACTCCTTGTTCAAGAGATTCCGCTGTCTCGTCCTTGTCTTGGTGTAACCCAAGTCGTCCTTCTTTTTCATAGAAGTTGACGATACAAAGGTCCGCTTCAAGTGCGGGGACTGGTTCAGGTTCACATTGCTGTGCAAGTTCTACTGCTTGAGTGATGAGGGTCTGAAACTCTGGGGGTATTGTCGGTGGCGTCGCTCCATCTTGTGTTCGTGTCTCCTGGTATGTCTTGGTATAAGGATTCCAGTCCTTTCCCAAGCACATCATCTTCAGCTTCATCTTCGCTCCACCGGGGAATTCGGGTGTGTAAAATCCACCTTGACCCGTTCCTAGCTCGTTGCATCGTCGAATAATTGAGATTTGCGCTTCGGGTGTCAGGTATCCCCTTAATAAGATCATACCTGGGCGGATGACCTGACACTGTTTGTGGGTGTAGTCGTTGTTGGTGATGTCGATCTCCTCTTGATTCAAGGTTACCGGTATTGGGTAACAGATACTAAAGCTTCCTAGGTTATAAATTCATCTACGGTGAGTACTAGTTTTAACTACTTCATTTCATGCTCAGTACATACTTCAATTCATTCATTTACTCATGCATTCTCATACTATTACTCTACTTAGACATGCTTTCAAGGATTCAAGGTTTAGTGATTACCTGGCCGGATTTCGAACCGGGCCCATCGCGGTCAATCACATGCAGAACAGGCTGCCTCTGAGGTGCGCCCTCTGAGGGCCCGGGATCCCTGTCCCTGAGGTGCCTGCTGGGCCGGTGCATCGCCGGGTGCCACCTCCTTGCCCTCTCGCTGCTTATAGCTCTGGAAGTTTCCTTTGGGCTTCCCATTCTCCGGGCATCGATTAGCAGTGTGCCCCAACTTCTGACAGTTGTAACACTTAATGTCTCTCCCAAAACAATCTTTACCAGGGTGGTCCTGGTTGCACTTCCTGCACACATAGGTGCGGCCATCTGTGAAGGTTTTGGCGGCTCCGGAGCTAGAACCTGAGGTTAGAGGGTTAGCACATGTGTGCGTGGGTATACTAGAAATGATACTTATATGAATACGAATTGGAAATAGAATTTACCCTTAGGAGGGTGTGATCTCAGTGGCTTGGCTGCCACCGGTGCAGAATAACCAAGCTGAAGGATCTCAGCTGGTTTGCCCTGCTCAGCATGGGCACTGCTCTCACTTGGGGACTTCTTCTGAGAAAAGAAGTTCCCTTTCTTCTTCTTCCAGCTTTTACCCTGGTTCTGCTCCTCAGTGCTGGTATTTTTGTTATTGGCCTTGCGCTTCAGCGCGGTTTCTTCATCCCTCAGTTGGCAAGTGATCTCAACGTGAGATGCCGCGTGATAACACTCCTGAAATTTCAGGTATTAGCCGGGATGATGTTTAAGAAAGAATAAGGAAAAGATTCAAGGAATTCAAGGAATTGAAATGAATTGAATTGATACTAAGGGTCAACCGATATTTACCTGAAGGGAGGTAAACCTGGTATAGCCCATACCGTACCGAAGGCGATGGCTCAGACCGCCATAGAAGCGATCGACCAACACCTGGCCGGTGTATCCAAGATCGGGGAGGAGACGGAGAATGGAGGTGAAGGTGCGATAGTACTCATCCACAGACATCTTGTCTGTCATCTTCAGAGCGTCAAGTTCAAGTCTCTTCTTTTTTTGACATGCTCTGGGTAGTACTTTGAACGGAGGAGAGATGCAAAAGACTCCCAATCAAAGGTGGGGTCGTTGACATGTTCATTCTTGATCAGTTTCCACCAATCCATAGCAGCATCCTTCAAGTAGTAAGCAGCTACTCTGACTCGAACTCCAGCAGGAGCTTCGAGTGTCTCAAAAGCGGTCTCCATTTCGGAGATGTACGCTTCTAGCTTAGCCGGATCACTCTCGCCCCTAAAGCAAGGAGGGCGGAGTTCCGCTACAGCTTTTACCCAGTTAGCTTCTCTGGGTGGAGGGGGAGGGATTGGTCCCGCCTGCGTTTGGTTCTGTTGTGTTTGTTGTACAGCTTGGATTACTTGGGGTAGCATCTGTGCTACCGTGGCGGCAACGATCTCTGCAATCGTCTGCGCGCCCGTTTCTCCTGAGGCTTCGCCTCTAGTTCGGCCTCGGCCTCTTCCTGACATCTGAATGTTTAACAGTTACATTAGGCTCCGCAAGAATGACTCAAAGGTCTTGGAATTAAAACATGGTATCGTTCTTAAGAACGTCAAGGGTATCCGTTTGTAACAACGGTAGTTCCTAGTTAGGTTTCTAAGTATCCGTCTTATGACGGTTGAAATCCTAACTCGGTAATCTCCTATGCTCTGATACCACTTTTTGTAACACCCCAACCGTTAATCCTATGCTTACCGTCTAATCGTCCTGTTAATTCTATGAGTTCGCAGCGGAAGAATACTACTTACTTACTACGGCGGGTGAAACAATGCCGCTAACCGCCCATACGGCTAGCAAGGCTACTAATACTTACAGTGACGGTCTGATGGCCAATAGATACCGAGCTACTAAAACAAACTCACCAATTACAATTACATTCACTACCAAAGGATTACCGAGTATTCGAAGTGCATTCATTACAACCTTCCAAGTTTCCCAAAAGAATGAGTATCTACCAACTACTCATCTATACCAATCGATCCCTTCACAATATCCCAAAAAGGTGTACCCCATGGTACACCGGCTATTCAAAAATCTAAGCCATGTACTACTCAGTACACCGATCTCAAATTCATTGTTTACATACAAAAAGAAGACAAGAAATTAAACTAAGTCTTCATCAGCTTCACCCTTCTCTTGCACCTGCATTTATATTAAAAATGGTGCCCCAAGGGGCTCAGCAAATTGCTGCGCATAAACTCCGCATATACCGATTGCTAGCAAGGGTACGCCGACTAATTGGCGACCGCTAAACATGCTTGTTCATTACTCATACATACATGCTTTACATACAATCATGCATACATTACAATACATCATTCACTTCAAGGCAACAATACAATAGAGTTCACAATACTTACCTTCACAAGGTTAGCCAAATTGTGCATCCGGGTTAATCGGAATGCATATTACTCTTTTACTCATTACTTACTTCTTCTTACTTACAATTACTTACTTTCAATTACTTTGCTTACTCATTCTTACTTACTTACTTATACTCAAGTCAAGTCGTCGGGACCTCCGGCCTTGGGGACTACACCGTCCCACATCCGGGATTTACTTGACTCACTAATCCGGGATGCTACCCACTTAAGGGATTTGGGCCGCGGACCAGTTTAAGAGTCAGGAATTGGAGCCAACCTCTCGTGACTCCGCATCCTCACGCGTGGCCGAAACTATATCGGACTTCTACTCATTCCAATTTATTTACCAATTTAAGTTAGGAGTTAGCTTGTTAGGAACAAGTTAGAAGTCCAATAATAAATAGCAATAATCGGTCACAGTACAATACAACATACACACACACATTCATATCATCCATACGTTTCATGAATTATACAAACTAAGATTTAAGAAAATATACATCATACAACACTACATATTCACAAGTAAGCATGTTAACTCCGATTCGTGCATTTATCTTCATTGGTGATCAATTAGCACACAACACACAAATCAGAGTAGCCATGATAGCATTCGGGGCATGAGGAATTCATACCGTTCACCGTCGTACGTAATTCCAAACGTCCTTCCGGTGTCACAAACCAAGTCCTATTACATACATACAATTGAATGATTAATTTAACTATCATTAATTAACTCATACTTACTATGTCCTTATACTTCTTACATTTGCTCTTTACTTACTTACTTTTCCTTTACTTAGGTTTTACTTCCTTACTTAACTTTGGCATGCTTTCATACATGTACATATACATATATGCATGGGTATCATATACATATATATATACAATTACTATTTAAATTAAAATAATTTTTTTTTTTTTGTCAGGACCGGACTTGCGACCGACCTTGGGCAAGTCCGGTCCATTCCAGTAGGTTTCTTCGGGAAAATTTTTGGTCCGACTGGACTTGCATGTCCGGTCGCAAGTCCGGTCGGTTCCAGTAACATTCTTACGGAAAATTTTCTGCTCGACCGGACTTGCAAGTCCGGTCGCAAGTCCGGTCGATTCCAGTAGCATACCGAGGGGAAATTTTTCTGCTCGACCGGACTTGCAAGTCCGGTCGCAAGTCCGGTCGATTCCAGTAGCATACTGACGGGAAAATTTTCTGCTCGACCGGACTTGCATGTCCGGTCGCAAGTCCGGTCGATTCCAGTAGCTTTCCCCGCCTTTGTAAATCTGGGCACGACCGGACTTGCAAGTCCGGTCGCAAGTCCGGTCCAGCCCAGTATTTGCATTTTAATTTCTGTTTTCTATCCTCTCTTTTACCCATTACTTCCCCATTGTTCCTACACTCATTCCCACATGTTATAACACTAATTAAACCTCCTAATACACCCTAGTTCACTCATTAACTCCTTACACAATTCTATACTCATTCACTCACATAATTCTCCAAGTTTCACTCAACACTTGCACTAGTTATTTCCTAGTTACATTATGCTACAGATTTTAATCACTCACTCTTCTCCTCTACATCTCCCTCTTCTGATGACAATTCTAACACCTCTAATGCATTTAGAATACATTAGCTATCCCTCTCAACTTACCCTCTATTTTCCTTAATCAAAATCTGTTACAACACTCTTCATTCTCCTAGTTCAAATTCACTAAGTGTTCTAATCCTAGGTAAATTTTGCCATAGCCTCCCTTGTAATTTTATACACTCTCCACATTGTTTGCACTCACATCACTAACCAATTCACCTGTTTTCAATAATCAAAATACACAGCTCCCATTTACAACACCAATACTAAAACAACACTAAAAACACTAAAAGAATTCCTGCACTCAAGATACCATTCCCAATCTGTTTCAAATGAGTTTTACACATCTTTTAAAGCTTCCAAAATACTTATATTCTCCTACACATTACACTACTAATACATTATCATTTTCAATACACATTTTTACTTCTAAAAATCTGTTACATTATACATATACAAGGCTATACAAGGGTGAGCATTATTACCTTGATTCTCTTCTAGATTTCCTTTCTCCTTCTTTCTCCTTCCTTCCTTCTTTCCACCGGTTTTAACTCACGTTCTCTACTACTACAACCATACCAATACATTTCAATATACTATTTTAATACACTAAAACTAACCCTATCCATTTCTAGGTCTTAATACAAGTTTTAGGGTTTAGAACTTATATTACCTTTCAAGAGTGCAAATGGAGCTTGGAGTGGTTCAAGAATGAGATTTCCAACTCCACCAACAAGCCAAAATCGGCTAGAACAACAAGGAACAACAAGGGTTTAGTTATGAATCTCGTTTTGCTCTTAAGGCTAGAAAAACAATGGAGTTTTCGAAATATTTTTACCTTAGAAGAACAAGGAGAAGGAGAGCCTTCTAATGGTGGTGTTGAAACTCCAAATGGTGCATACCCACAAAATCGAAAGTTGGTGTTTTCGGATTTTGAAAAGATAGGATTGTAGCCTTTGATGAGGGGATTCCAATGGTGGTGTTTTTATAATTTTTGGAAGAGGTTTGCTAGAGTTTCAAGAGGAGAGAAGGGAGTTTTGTGTGGGTTCTCTTCTTTTCACCATGGGAATCGCATGGAGCAAGGAGGAAGAAGAAGAGAGTGAATGAGGGGCTTGTTCCACGTGAGAAGAGAATGAGAGAATGGGGAGAGAGAGAATAAAGGTGAGGTGGGGTATGTTTTATTATTTTTGTCTCTTGTACATATTAGACAAGTGAGGAGAGTGAGAGAGGGGTCAAAATCGGACACCCACAGACCCACATGGGTTTTTAAAATTCTTTTTACAATATTGGACACATAACTCTTGGTTATTTATACTTCTACCCCACAACTTCCCGTTTTTGACAGTTTTTACTAATCTCTCGTTTTCCTGATTTTATTGGCTCTAAAGCTTCACTAATATTTATTAATGATTATTTAGTTGACCAAAATTGTTATGAGTCTATTTGACCCGCTTAAAGACACGTTTTCCCGGTTACCTCGAAAAACGCGCTTTAAGGTTCGTTAGTGATTTTAATCCGTTTTAAGGATCCGTTTTCTTCGGGATTTGTTCCCTTGTGATTATTTATACTTAATTAAGCTTCTAAATTACTTATTAGCCTAATTAATCACTATTTTTAAATACGGGGTATTTCACGTACGCATGCAAACCCATGCATGAAAACGTTACGTAAAAACAGTCGTTTCACCATAAACGCTAAAACGCCTTAGAAGCATATGGTCAAACATGACCTTGTATGACCCTCTAATATTCAAACTAAATGGTCATACAATTATTATATGAATATACAAATATATTCCCTAAGCTATATTCAGTCAAATACGCAAAATGCTCGGGAGTGCTCACACCCGCTCCTTAAAGCACGAAAGGTCCGGAGGAGTGCCGAGGTGGCACGAACTCCTATAAAATTAATTCCTAGAGTTCCTAACATCATTATTTATCATTCTAAAGAGAACCCACGAAGTGGTTTCTCAAAATTCAGCAGAAACCAAAGGAGGATTTCTTAGCGCTCCTTTTTGGCCCGGGAGTGTCCCGATGGCCCGTAAATTATGTCACGGGTTGATATAACCCCATATAACTCAATGTAACATCTTAGTATATGTTTATTTACTATAATAAGTGTTTACAAACACTTGTAACTCATAAGAACAATTGGTTTCCCAAAATTTCCTTAGAGCACAAAAACACACCTTCGGGTGTCACGAAAATGCGTTTTACGCAATTACCTTGTAGTTTTTGACATGCCACGAATTGGTAATCTTAAATAGGGTTAAAATGAACTTCTAAATAAGTTGGTGTGACTAGTCAACAAGGTGCTCTATAGGGGCCGATTTCAAGGGCAAAAACTAGTATAAAAATTGCATTAAAAGTTTATAAAAAGCATAGAACATGGTGACTCACCTTCCCATGTGTTATATTACTTAATGTCTAAGTATGTAGGTCTCATTTAACCAGCAAACTGTCGAAGTTAGGCCATGGAATAAGGCCATGTGAGCTAGAACAAAAACAAATGAGAAAAAGTAAAAAGTGGATCTAGAATTCACTTTTCTAGATTCCTTCTTTTCCATGTGACCTAACATGCTTGTCCTTGGCTCTTCAATGTCAATTAAGACACCCCATTTGACCCTTGAATTCGTGACTCTACAAGGGAGGAAGAAGACAAGCCTAACTTAGAAAAATCAAAAGAATAACTTACCTAAATTACCTTGTCTTCTAGCTCACAATCATCTTCTTTCCAACTCTTGCCTTGTCACACACCACATGTCCGAAATTATGCAGAGAACATGGGCATTTATTGAGCCAATAAACCATGTAATAAACTAAGGAAAAAGTATAGTCATTTGACATTAAAAATTAACAAAACAAAAATCAAATTCTAAGGCACTCTCTTACCTTATACGTAAGTTTAGTGTCATTTCCCCTCTTGCACTCCACACCTACGAATTTGGTAAGCTCTCTCCTCTCTCTTCTTGCTTCATCTTCTTCCTTTGAAGCTCTTAAGTCCATTAATGGAGATTTAACTTCTATCTTCATCCTTAAGGTAATTTCCTAGCATTTCTTGTCAAGCCTTGAAGCAAAACTCTTCCTAGCTTAACAACAAGTGTTCGACATCAATTAGTTCTCCAAGGAGGTTGTCCAAACCAACATTAAACCAAGGAGCATCTCAAGGTTATCTTAAGGTAGTTTTAATGCTTGTAAATCCTTAAAGCACATTTTTATGTGTAACCAAGTTCTACTTCTTCTAAGACTCTTTTCTTCTTCATTTTCATGGAGGAAAGGTTGTTCTTCATCTACCTTTGGTGAGACGAAAATATAAGGAGAAAAAGCTTAAGGTAAATTCTTGTAAAACTACTTACAAATCTACTTAAGATCTTTGTTGAAGATCTAACTCCTAAAACTCCTTCACCACTTGCATATAACCGAAGTGGAGCATCTATATTACCTTGGAGAAAGCTTGGAGATTCAAAGAAGAGCTCAAGCACTTAACCACCTTTGATAAGAAGTAAGTTTACTAAGTAAACCTTTATGTTATAAGCTTTGTTAAGCTTCTAAAAATTATACAAAAATTATGTACATCTCCTAGGTTATATAAAACCGAAACTATATGGTATTATATGCCAAAAATATAATCTATAACATATATAGAAAAAATTTACCTTAAGACACATTTTTGTGTCACAAAATTTACTTATGTTACAAATAAATTAAGGCCGAATTATCAAGGGCAAAAATGCTTTATTTTAAGCTAAGAATCAATATAAGACATTACAATAAGTTTTACATAAGTTATATGACTCATATGAATTTATGTATAGTTATTATGACATATAAATCCACTTTTATATACTATATGGTCACTAAATAAATATGGCCGAATTGTTTTAGTGTTAAATAGGTATTAATGACCTACTTAGGTATATAAACTTATATCATAAAGTTTGGTGAGTTAAAAATATTTTATTAGTGCTTAAATGGCTAATTAATTAAGTTATGTGGTTTAAATGTAATTTTTACAAAGTTTAGTGGATTTATTGTGAAAGCCGAGAGTTAAAGGGGTATTTGGTGTAATTATAATATAATATAAGGTTAGGAATTAAGTTTAAGAATTTTAGATAATCTAAACAAGCTTAAAATAACTTTTTATAAAGTTTTGGGCTACTATGTAATTTATAAAAGTTGTTATGGAAGTTTAGAATTTATTAGTGGGCGAATTCATAATTAAAAGATTTATTAGGCTCACTTTCGAAATTTTGAGGAATTAAATATTTAGACTTTAGTTTATAAGTTATTAAGAAACTATTATAAAGTTTTGGGATGAAAGTGTAATTAAGGAAGAATAAATGACAAAGCCGAATTACTTAGGGGTTAGTTTGGTAATTTAAGAATTTATATATATAAATTCGGCATTTATGGAGAATGGAAATTAAAACTATAGTTTATAAGGCATTAAGCAAAGTTTATAAGGTTTTGTGGTTAAATGGTAATTATAGGAAATGAATTATTATTGCCGAGAATTTAAGGGGCTAAGTTGCTATTTTTGAGAGTTATAATATTTAAAAGCTATATACCAAAATATTAGTGTGAATATGTAATTTAGCTAAATAAGAAGTTAAAACTCTATAATATAAAGAGATTAGAATTTAAGTGTAAAGTTTATGAATTAATAGGGTTGATTTATAAATAACCGAAATACAAGGGGAATAATTTGGATTTAAATAAGTATAGGTCCTATATGGATATTTGGAGGATTTAGAAGAAAGAATTTTTAATTAAAGGAATTATGGAGTTAAAACTATGGCTTACAAGGTTATAAGGAATTAAAAGATAAACTATAAATATTGTTTATGGGTAAAAGGAGAATGATAAAACTATAAGAATTTTATGTCTATGTATGACATATAAATATAGTTAAGAAATTATAAGTTGTTATGTCACCTAGACAAATAAAATAAACAACAAATGCAATGAACACATATATGTGCATTAAAGGATGTATAAATAAATCAAAAGGAATAACAAATAAGTTATACATTAAATCATGAGGTAATTAAAAGAAATAAACCTCACATGAAATAACAAATACGAGATTTGTTAAATGATCCAATAGAATTATTATATAAGGGTAACATAAATTAACCCTCTCAGTCAATCCTATTCTAGGACTCTGTTTGACCAGACGTTGACCGGGAATTAAACGAGTACAGTCTACGGTGAACGGTATGGGATTCTTCTAACCTGTTTTCTAACGGATTACACCGGCTTGTGTGCTATCTAGTGTTTGAAATAACGACCAAGATAATTAATGTAAACTGTTGTTTTACTCTTGCACACTGTGGTATTATTTTATGTGCGTGAATGTTGCTGACTACATCGTGTATGTCCCACGCATACAAACACTACTATACCAGTGGATTAAATACCTGCGTTTCAGTATACCGAGGGCTTGTACTCAAGTCTCTCACTAACTTCAGTTTATAACAAACGTCATTATCCTAAACGTGATAATTGACAATACACATTGTGTTCTTGTTTAACGTCTTTATATGACACTTAACAATTATATACTTCGAGATTGAGGAGCCCAGTTGGATCTGGCCATGCATGCTACGGGAGTTGTACCTGTCTCAGGTCGTCTCCTACTACGTCGCGACGGAACATTCAGTTGGGAGGAAGACTTTATTCCTTCCGGGATTCAAATGCCCTTCAGTTCGAGGAAGACTTTATTCCTCTAGTGGGTTCTTATTTCCCACGCCATTCAGTTCAGGGTTTAACTACGTTATCTCCTGGGGTTTTTATACCCAACCTTTCTTTATAACGAGGTCACTATACCTCCACTATTTCAGATATTCAGTTATAACGGTCAGTCCCATTGTGTGGACCGACTATCAGTAAAGAATTTCAGTTCAGCTAACTCGACCTTCTGTGTCTTGTTCTATGTGACATAATTGTCCTTGTATGGATACTTGTTATTATCAGACTATGCTTGTTTGCAGCTTTATAAAAATGAACTGCATGTGTTCGACAAAGTAGTTGGTGTGGCCCGGTAGACGATGGGCTGCACGTTTTCCATACCAGCATTGTTTGCTGAGCCCCTTTGGGGGCACCCCCATTTTTCAGGTACCTGAAGTTTAAGAAGATCACCACACTGAGTGTAGGTGGGGTAGACCAAGCTTTGGGAGTCTACTATCAGTTAATTAATTTATTTCAGTATTTTACTTTGAGTTTGATTCCTAGTATCTCGGGTTGTATCTGTATTCCAGACCGTGACATTTGAGGATTGTATTTGGACTTAGCCTTGTTGGTCACAAGGGTGGCCAACGGCATTGTAATACCGCCCGGTGGTTGTATTTATTTCCGCTGCAGTTGTATTTTATTTGGGAGTGATCGTCGTTCAGTTTATTGGATTTCGGGTTGGGGTATTACATCAACATAGGCTCCTTCTTGAGTTAACTGAGTCGAATTAACCTGCAAGGCTTGGTCATTCAAAGTAGTAGTCTTACTAGAAGAGGGAGAATAAGTATTACCACACTTCTTTCGAACATTCTGCTTGTATTTATCTACGGATTGGAGATAGGAACCTAGGTCTTGACAGCTCCATTTGGATAAGTCCTTGCATGCTTTGGTGGAGATTACTGTCTCTGCCCATTCTTCTCTGAGACTGTCCAGCAATTTATGCAAGACACTCTCTCTATCTGGTAAGATGCTAACTTCCTTCATAGTAGTAGTTAGTAAGTAGAAACGATCAAGTACTTCTTCCAGTGACTCACCGGGTTTTTGTAGAAAATTTTCATAGTCCATTCGGAGTTCTTGAGCTTTGCATTTCATGAGTTCAGTGACTCCTTCGTGGGTAGCTTGAAGGAGTGTCCATATCTCATTTGCGGACTTACAGTGATTGACTCTCCTTTGTCCTGGGATGGACAGGCAAGTGTATATCGCACGCGATGCTTGTCGATTCAGCTCGTACCTTTTACGATCTACAGTAGTCCATGTTGATCGGTCTGAATTAACTACAAGATCTCCTCCAGTGACTATCTCCCAAAGCTCAGAGTTGACGGACTCAATGTGTTGCTCGATCTCGTTTTTCCAATGGTCGTAGTTGGTGGAGGTGAGTCTGGGGTGCTCGAAGTGCATTTTGTTGTTTTGGTTGGCAAAGAGATCTGCCATTGCTTAGTTGATTGACTGTTAGCCTAAGCGAGGCTCTGATACCACGTGTAGGATCGGGTGGCTAACTCAAACCAACCAAAGGTGTGAGTCTAAGAGTTGGTTTGACTCAATTAGCCCTCGTAAGTAAGAAACACTCTGTGATGTAGAGGCACTCAATCTAAATGATTAAACTAATGGCGCGGAAGACTTTTGTGGTAATTGAAGCGAAGCGATGAAAGACGAGAAAGACTCTGTGAAACTCAGCAAGATACACAAATAAGTTATTTCATTTCCTGGTCAAATAAAACAACTTACAAATGTCCACTAAGTAGAAGGGATCTACTTAGCGGGTTTTCACTCACTCACCCAACACACTTTCTAATCAGATCAATGGTAAGCGTAGTGAAACTAGGATATTCCTAGGCAGAGTCTATCTAAGAGCGCTAACTAATTTGGTACGTATTCTCTCTCTCTCTTTCTGGCTTACAAAGCGATTCTCTTTCTCTCTCTAAGCTCTGAAATAATCCTCAATAAAAGCACACTCGAAACTGACTATTACACAACTTATTTATACTCTAAGTACAACGGTAGGTCGAAGGAGTTAGTTCCAAAAATACCAGAACTAACTTAGTGGACAACTTCCAACGGCTTTGAGTGGTCTTCTTACTTGGGCCGTGATCTTCGGATGTTGAGGGAGAACTTCATGACCGTTGTGGCGCTTAAGGTATTCCGAGTTGACTCCTTATTTTCCGCAACAGCACAAGAGAGTCTATGAAGTCTTCTTTGTTGCGTGGACTCTATTGAAGAGGCTTACTCTTTGTGTTTGTTAAGTGGTGATTGACTCTGTCGCGGTGAAAGGCTATCTCGGCAACACTCCGATGTCCCAACAGATACATATAACGAAGATATACAGGCCCACACTCTTTAATCTCTCTGACCAAATGAACCAATAAATGAACCATGATGTCAAAGAATGATGGAGGAAAATACATCTCCAACTGACACATCGTGACAACAAGATCAGCTTGTAATTTGTCTAGATTATCCACATCATGAACTTTAGCAGATACTGCTTTCAGAAACACGCAAAGGTTGGTGATTGCGTTTCTCACCGCATCAGGTAGGATCCCACGAATTGCGACGGGTAAAAAATATTGCATTAATACATGATAATCATGGGATTTCATTCCAACTAATTTCAGATCAGACATTGAAACAAGTTTTCTTATGTTAGACGAATACCCTGATGGCACCTTGATATTGTGGAGGATATTGCACAGACTATGTTTCTCTTGTTTTGACAATGTGTGACATGCAAGAGGCAAGAACATGCGTTTTCCACGTTCTTATGGCCAAAGATCTTCCCTTATGTTCAAATAAATCAAATCTCTTCTCCCATTTATGTGATCTTTGGTCTTGCCTGGTATGTTCAAGAGGGTTCCGGTAACGCTCTCTTCCATTTGTTTCGATATGCATTGCATCAATACAATGTCTGACATCTAAATGTTGCCAATACTCAATTTTGTAGAATCACACCCCGTATACAACGGTGTTTTGGATGAATCCAGCAAAGTCTCATAGGTGTCTGGCCTATTGTAAAACTCTTGTTCAACATCTTCCAGCATTGCAGCAATGTCATCGTAATCTGGTTCATTGTCTACTATGTCATTGTCATCGACCACAATTGTTTGATTATCTTCAACTTCCTCTTGTTCATTACACATGACATCTACCGCCCTCTGACCATGCCACCGGACTATATCTTCATAGTCTTTTGTAAAACCACGACGAATCAAATGTTCCTTTATTTTTTATCCCTTGTTACTTCAAATAGTTTCTACAGTCCACGCAAGGACAAAATATGTATCCCTTATTAGCAGGAGTCAGATTATCGACCAGGACATTGCAAAATTTGTCAACTCCCTCAAGAAACTTGTTATCCAATTTTCCGCTGTACATCCATGAGTTTGCCATCTGATATCCTTTAAAATATTGTTTAGTGCCACATGTGAAAAACCAAGTGCAAATTGAAGAATTAATAACGCAATAATCACGGTAGAAGAATTGTTGTGATGAAGACTAGGATATAGACTGTTAAGTTTGTTGACTTTGCATCTTTGTCAGTCACGACGAGGATGAACAAAAGGAAGTCTACTTCATTGTGGAGGGGAATAAGGTGTTTAATAGAAGGTGGGAAGATAAAATGTTATATTTGCAAGCTATACTTTGAATGCTAGAAACTAAAGGAGAGAAGATAAAATGTTATATTTGCAAGCTGTGCCCTATTAACTATATATGTTGCATAAGCATATATTACTTAAGGAAAACATTTTAAATGTACCTTATTTGATGCAGATTATAAGCGTAATAGTTTGGTGATGAACAAACAGGAGGAATCCAATCAGATTAACTTTGTTTAAGAAAATAGAAAGTAACAGTACAGAAAATTGTAACTACAATTGTAGTGCAAATGTGATAGTCAAAACATAATAATGAAAGCAGCAAAAATAGAGGAGAAGTAGGGCGTTTTAAGAAGGTAAAAACGATTGTAACATACCTTACAAATGTAGGCGTACAATGCTCAAATTTTCAGAGGTGAAGTTTTCCAGCAGCGGTTCTTCATCAACAGTAAATTAGAAGCAAATCAGCAAGAAATAAGAATAGGATTAACAAATAATAAGTGCAGGTAAAAAACAAAAGATAGAAAATATCACAAGAAAAATTCGGCATAGTCTCCCCTGTTTTTCTTTGTTTTCCCGGTTTTAAGAACCTCCACAACTTCACTCAAAAGGATACCATTCAACTCACCAAGCGCATCACTAGCAATTGCAACCATAATGATGGCTAGCCCACCAAGCACACTAACAATTCATCAAGGTTTCACACTTAATGCCACCACAAAATGCAACCAAAGAGAAGATGGTAAGTTCAACTGTATTACCGGTTCCAGAGTGAGATGTTTTCAGCCCATATGTTAAATCTGGTGTGCAGCAGCCCGGTGATAAGTATCACTGTAGAATAGCGGTAAAAGAAGAGATATAGTTCAGTACAATAGTAAAAAAATGCGAAATGGTGTGTTTAAAAGGGAAAACCAACCATAAATCAGATTTAACGACATAGCAACAATAATACTCAAATTTGAACCACACGCAACATCAACTTGCTGGATTATTCGGTTTCCATATTTGTGTGTATATAAACTCGATCAAATAGAGAATCAAAAAGAAAATTCATTCATGCATGAGAGTAGTTTGACATCTGAGCTTGAGTTTCCTAATTATGCCAAAGAGAAGATGGTAAGTTCAAGTGTATTACCATTTCCAGAGTGAGATGTTTTCAGCCCATATGTTAAATCTGGTGTGCAGTAGCCCGGTGATAAGTATCACTGTAGAATAGCGGTAAAAGAAGAGAATATAGTTCAGTAAAACAGTAAAAAAAGATGCGAAAAGGTGTGTTTAAAAGGGAAAACCAACCATAAATCCGATTTAACGACATAACAACAATAATACTCAAATTTGAACCACGCAACATCAACTTGCTGGATTATTCGGTTTCCATATTTGTGTGTATATAAACTCGATCAAATAGAGAATCAAAAAGAAAATTCATTCATGCATGAGAGGAGTTTGACGTCTGAGCATGAGTTTCCTAATTATGCCAATGAGAAGATGGTAAGTTCAAGTGTATTACCGTTTCCAGAGTGAGATGTTTTCAGCCCATATGTTAAATCTGGTGTGCAGCAGCCCGGTGATAAGTATCACTGTAGAATTGCGGTAAAAGAAGAGAATATAGTTCAGCAAAACAGTAAAAAAAGATGCGAAATGGTGCGTTTAAATGGGAAAACCAACCAGAAATCCAATTTAACGACATAGCAACAATAATACTCAAATTTGAACCACGCAACATCAACTTGCTCGATTATTCGGTTTCCATATTTGTGTGTAAATAAACTCGATCAAATAGATAATCAAAAAGAAAATTCATTCATGCATGAGATGTAACAATTTGACGTCTGACTTTATTAATACGATAAATTCCCCAGTCAAATTGCTTCATTGGAATTAATTCACAATCTAATAATACTACAAAACAACTCACTTAATTAAAATAATAATTCCATTTACAAAGATCATACTATATATAATATCAGTTACCTTCCCATTCAATATCACCCTCCCCTTTATCTCATCTCATTCTATCAATCTTGTTCATATATTTATTTTCGGATCCAAAATGAACATAACAACAGCAAAATTCGGCCCTCCCCATACTACGCCCACCTATGCCGACACTAATCCAAAGAATCCTGACGTAGAACATCAATCTCTACATTGAATTAATTAAACTAGTCTAGTCTTATTCATATTTTCTACCAATCAATTATCAATCTCTACATTGAACATCAAATTCAGAAGTCTAATATGCAAAATACTAAGCTTGTAGTATTATAACTATAATCGAATATCAAAATTACCGTGAGTATATTACCGGTTCTAGCTTGGGTTCACGGTGGACAGCAAGCTCGAGCTAGCCAACAGACAGCAAATTCCTCTATGGGCAGCAGATAGGGAGAGACGGTGGTGGTGTTGGATGTGGTTTCGATCTACGACAGTGGTGGTGTTGGGCGCTGTTGCAATCGATGACGGGAAAGCACTAGCTGTTGGCGACTGGCGACGGTTAATTCCTGGCTGGGGCAAAAAAGCAGAAGGCGGCGACGGCAACGGTGGAACGACGGCGAAACTAGGAGGGGGCGGTGGACCAACGGTGAAACTGGGAGGGGGCGGTGAACGGGAGGAAGACGATGGTGTTGAGAGAAATCGCGAAGTCGATAGGTCGGGGAGAGATCAGAAAATGAGGTGGAAGGATATTTTAGAAAGCTTTTAAAAGATGGTTCTTCTAAAACCGTCTTTTATAATGAAAGAGTGCACGAGAATGTAGACATAAAAACGATGGCTAGATCTTAACCATCGTTTATTAGCGTTTTTAAAAGACGGTTGTACTAAATCGTCGTTTAATCTACGACGAGGCGCGCAAGTAAAAAGAATATAAACGACGGTTTTAATATAAGAGTCATTTAAGAACATCTAGCGTGGTAAAAATCGTCATTTTAAACGACGGGTTCACATAAACCGTCGTTTAAAATGTTTTTAAAGTTGCGCGCGTGCACCCAATAGGCTTAAAATAAGGTTTTCACCAGAACCGTCTTTTATAGACCGTTTTTTTTTATATTTTTTCTACTAGTGTTAACTTCGTCTTTCTATTATTTATCTCTAACCTTATCTTGTTATCTTGACTTGGTGATTTTAAAGTGCCTTGTTCCTCTGTTTTGTTTTATGATGTTTATCTTCAAGCTGTTGTTTTATTAAGAGTTATGTTTAAAACTTTTGTTTTGGAGAATTGTACCAGTTCCATTCCAGGGAACTGACTCACCCCTCCCGGGGTGGGCTGCTTGGTTTCATCTTGCAGGTACGAATTGTTATACAGGTGGCCACGAAGAGTATGAGTGATTGGGATGGGAATTAGGATTTTTGGAGCGTTGTTGTATTTTGCTATTATTATGTTAATGTTTTGTTTTCGTTTGAGTTCAGACCGTAGCTTTTTGTAATTTTATAAGTTGTAATTGGTGAGGCTTGGTGTCGGGTGTTTGGAACCCGATGATCTGTAAACGCCATAGTACTTTATTTTCCGCTGCATTTTTGTTTAATTGGGGTGTTACATGGCAACGATGAGGTGTGAGCAGAAATCAAAGTGTTTGAAGGAAAATTTTCCAAAACAAGAAACTGCTAAAACATGTGCCAAACATGGCAATGTTTGAAGAAAATTTGTCCACTGATAAAGGAAACTGAAATTATCATTTTCTAACTGTGAATTTCATATCTGCAATTTGCTCTATAATGATGAACATGCAGCTGGTGGGAGTGTGGAGTGTTTGTTGTGGGGCTTTTTGAGTGGTGGAAGGGCTTATGACGGGCCATGAAATTTATGTGGAGGTTAGGGCCTATGACGGGCCTCAGGTGAAGTGGTGTTTGTGTGATTCTGATGCTTAAGCTTTGTCTTTCTGTTGACGTTGTCATAACAATTGTTGTAACCAACAATTGCCCCCACTATTTTTCTTTAAGACAATCTGAGCTAGAGTTCAAGGAAATCGATTGTTCTAATCGATTGCCCCCAGTATTTTATTTGATTAAACGTGCATACGAGTCTCATCCTCTCGAGGCCAAGGCTTATGTTTTTTATGTGGTGCATCCTAACCTACACTCGGCGTGTCTAGTGTTTGCACTCGTTTCTTGCTTATGGTCACAACTTCTAGACCACTGAATTTGACATTTGTTAGATTTACGCATTTGACCTATTACATTCACGCGATTGGATACACAACTTTCCAGTCGGAAGTATTTAAAGCTTATAACGTGTCCAGGGATGTGATGACAATGGGACCATGTAGAAACGTTTGGAATATGTGGAGATATAAGGGTGACCAAAGCTGCCACTTGCACTGTCTCTCGTATTTACTTTTTCCTAAAGCCGTAGTATTGAACTTTTGGGATCAAACAAGCACATCAGGAAATCAAGAAAAATGATAATCAAAATAATCAAGTAGCTTTTGGCTGTCAGTTTTCGTAAACAGTGAAAAAGAATAATTTTATTAAAAGCATGGAGAAGTTTAATTGTAGAAACTAAACACGATATAGCTTCCTTTCACTAGTTTCATTCCTTTTTCCATTTTCTTTTGGGTTACAAGGGGTGTGAAGTAATGCCTTGTTCTGCAATACCTTTCAACACCATGTACTCATGATAAAAACAGCAATTAACCTTTTTCGCATGCAAAAACTTTTCTTCCCTTAGGAATTTCATAACAAATGATTTCATGGTAGATTGCATGATTATTCTATCACTCAGACTTTTCTTTTTATCCCTATAGCGGTGTTGGGCCAACTATCCCAGATCTTAGGATCTTAGGTAGATAGGTCATAAAGCACCAGGGGCTTAATAATCGAATAAACGAGGCATGTTTTATTTCAAAAAAATTAACGATAAGAGAAGTACCTTGTCTTATCATTCATTTTGAGCATTCGTATCATTCCCAAGATCGCCGTGTGAAACCGGTTAGCTTCCACAATTAGCTAAACCACCGAGTTTTTTGTGAAAATAAATTTGATTTGAAGAAAATGATACCATCGAACAACTTTGAGCAACAAAATTCTTGAGGTTATCATCAGGCTTAGTGTTCTAAATACTCACAAAGACTATCACCCAAAAATTTAACTTTTATTGGTATTTGTGGCATCATTGTCTGAGAGCTGGGCTTATTGTTTCCTTTAGTCACCGGGTCGGTTGCTTACCATTGGCTGGATTATTTTGTGGAGCTTTCTAATATCAACAAGAGATATATGAAAGGCTCAGCGGGGGTGCCTAGGGTTTAACATCTGGTTTCACAAGCTTTTTGCTATGTGGTGTTGTACCTAGGTGCTTCGTCATTCTTAGTAGTTGTGTATCCGTTTCTTGTTTCTTTTCACAGGTCTAAGAGTAAATCAACAAATTATCTCCTTCAGTCGGAGTTATGTCGTTTACCTCACCTTCGTGTGTGACCTCACCGGAGTCGTGTAAAAATGACATGCTCAAACTCTCTTGGTTTTACCGCTCAAGGAAATCTCACAAAATTTTCACTCAGAGACTTGTTCACGCATTTAAACAGAAGAACTAAATATCATCGGTCTTAAACTCAGATGGCCCCCAGTATTGACTTGGGGTTTATGGCATCAATTTTAGCAAGTGTGTACTTGAAACAACTTAATGGGTTTTGGATGATTTTGTGGTAAGCTGTGGTGTTTGGATGGACATGTTCACCCATTTGGAAGAAAAAGATAAGTCATTTTCCCTTGCCAGGAGATGATTATTTCGCGAACTGTTTTGCTAGAAGAAATTTGTGTGAAACAAAATATGTTTTTTTATTTGGACTCGAAAAAGTCACTTATTAATGAATATGAAGAAGAAGATGATTGAACAAAACTGATGCTTCTTATTAGTGATTTGAAAAACAATCATCTCTAAAAACATTGAGTGATGGAGATGAATGTTATGCAGTGAGATACGTATGAATCTTAGACTCTTTATAGAATTCGGACTCTATCGAACCGTTTGATGCTGACATGTTGAAGTCAAGCTCTTGACAGTTGGGATGTCACTGAGATGTCTGTGACTGTCTTCTTTTTGGACTCTGAGTAAGCTCTGTGGAAAGTTCGAACTAGGAATGCCTATAGGCTATTCATGAGGAACTTGGGCCTGAATCTTTTTCAAAATGAGAGTGAGGTGCATGGGTGAAATAGTTTCATGAATGTGGATAGGCACTCGGGCCTGGATGAATTAAAAGTGAGAACATCTACTAGAATGATTCATAAGTGAGTTGGAACTTGAGCCGGAAATACTTCAAGGATGTGGCGCTTGGGCCGAAGTGTTGTGAGAAAGTGGCACTTGGGCCAGAATGTTGTGAAGATATGGCACTAGGGCCGACATGTTGTGAAGATGTGGCGCTTGGGTCGGAGTGTTGTGAGAATGTATCACTTGGGCCGGAGTGTTGTAAAAGGGTGGCACTTAGGCCGGAAAGTGATTGGGCTAGAAATGAGGCATTGTGGGCCGAAATGATTTCTAAACCTTATTCTAGATGTGAATTGGAATTTGAGCCAAAACCTAAATGAATGGTTCTGATTGGGCCTAAAAGATGATATCTTGATCAAGGATTTTGGGCCAGGGCCCGAACAAAAAGTTTGCAAAAACTAGAATGGTCCTTTGAGCCGAAAAGTTCTTAAATGGAAAGGCCTGATTGATTTCATGTCTTATTGATTACTTCAAGTTTTAGTGAATTCCCTTTTTGTGGTCCTAGAACTAAATGAATAATTCAAATTGGGATGAAAGGGAAAGCACCTGTAGAAAACTTTCTACTATGGTTAAAGTATAACATAAAAGCTGTCACTTATTATGCATAGAAGTTGTCACTTATTGCTATCATTTGTTTCTTGATAGCAATAAGTGACAACTTTTATGCACAATAAATGACAACTTTTATGTTATACTTTAACCATAGTGGAAAGTTTTCTACTAAGGTTACAGTATAACATAAAAGCTTGTCACTTATTGTGCATAAAAACTGTCACTTATTGCTATCATTTGTTAAAGTCGCTTAACATGCAAACTTAGGGGGAATCATACTTAGGGGGAATCTCTAAATCTTTTTAATTGCCAAGGGACCTTCATCTAGTTTTTTTAAAAGATACGATGCACCCCACATCAATAGTGTGTGGCTAGTATTCCAAATGACTACATGCAATCTAGAGACACTCATGTCCTAGTGTTTAAAGATTTCTCAGACCTATCGATGTTCAAAACTTAAAGAAGATGCGAATCCAATCGAAACTAAAGATGGAGAAGTGCCTATCTTCTCCACCTCCATCTCCATCCATAAGACATGAAGCTCATCAACCGGGCGATTTGGTACCACTTTATCTTCATATAGTCCCCCATGCCACCATATAATCGACTAATTTTCCTCCTATCATCCTCATATAACTATTCTAGAAAATCGTTTTCTTCATTCAAGGTCATGAAGTATGCCGGTAATTCGTTAATCTGCACCGGACTCTACTTCGTGGCAGCCTCACTTAACTTTTTAGCCAATTTCTTCAACCTCTCTGTTTCTGAGTTCTCATTCATCCTTTTATCTATATCTGCTGCCTTTGTCTCTTTTGTACCATGTTTTTCTTCTTCTGTCTCTTTTGTATCAGTAGAAGAATCATCATGATCGTCGGTACTTTCATCTTCAACAGAGGCAGAAACCGTCTCCAGCGGCCAAATTCGTCTGAGTACTTTTTATATCCATTTTCTGTGATGTTTCAGTGCTATCCAGTGCTGATTGTTTGATCTACTGAAGCTTCCACAACATATATACTAATCAGAGGTGACTAAAGGAATCGAAAAGGAGAGAAGAAAGATCGTGAAGGAAAATAAAGTTGGTGGGCCCGTTTGAGTTCAATTTTTTATTATAGGTTGATGACGATCGAAGGTCATAGGCGCTGGCCAAAAAATGTAAAGGGATACTAAAATAATAACTACAAGAAATTAAGAAGCTGTAAGTAGCTAGAGGTCTCTATATGGCCAATGGTGGTCATATAGATTTCCAAAACATTAGAGGGTTAATTGGAATGTCTAGCTTGACCGGATAACAAATCTGAGAAGAATGTGAAGGAACTTAAAAGTTTTTGATGTTGGTATTGGTAGAAACGTAGATAAACTTCTGGGTGGATGTTAAGGTAAAAGCAATATGGGGAAGGGGACGTCAGGCAAGCTGTCGTAATGCTATGTCTTTGTAACTAATTAATACATCCCATGGTCATCTAATATTTGCACCCTAGGTTATACTATAATATAATATATATCATTAATTAATACACCCTATAATCATCTAACCAAATTAATTTCACCATATATAACCAGGTGGCTATATTTGTATGCATGCCGAAAGGCATTATATTACACATTAATTCCCAAGTCCATTAATTGCAAGTAAAATCAGCACATATATAGTATAACAATATGCACATCTGATCAATAACAATCAGCACATAGCACATAGTAAAAACCAGCGCGCAAGTCCATTGGTCTGCATGCAAAATTATTCCCAAACACACGTACACTTTATTCACGCCTCAAACAAACAGAGAGTATATATATGTTTTGATTAACAAGTTTGGTTTGCAAACACATAGGTTAACAACAAATGCGCGCGCCATAGTTTGGTTTGCATGCAAAATATATTCCCAAACAACATACACAATATATTTCACGCCTTAATCCCAAACAAACAGACGCCTAGCTTAATCCCAAACAAACAGAGCATGTATTTTTCTGAAGTTCAGTTTGCAAAATTACCTCATCATCAGCACAAGAATAGAGCTGATAGATCTAGCGCGCATGTATGTTGTTCCTTTCGCTAGTTGGGGCCGGTTGTAATCTAAGGCACCGCCGTGCGTGCGACAGGGTATGTATGTTCTCTGTTTGTGCGATTTGCATAATCAAAGTTAATTACCCAAGAGTATACATATGAAAAATAAGGATCGATAGGCATATATATGTGTTCGCAGCTCAATATTACCGATAGCGAGAGAGCTCGAGGCGCCGACGGATCTATATCGACGCATGCATCAACAGTTTGGCCGCCGGGTTGCAGATCTAGAGAGTGTTAGAAGCTAGAATATTGATGAAGATGGCGAGAGATATCGGAAGAAAGGGGAAGAGATTGAAGAGGCGCCGCGGAGGAATCGAAATGAATTTAATTTCTGGGATGGTTTGGATTGAGAAGCTAGCGTGTTTATAGAGCGTTTACAGAGAGTGGTAGGGGAACAGTCACGATTTGATTGATGAGAAAACTGGGTGGGAGGGCAAAAAGAGTGTATTAATTTAGTTAACATAAAAAACGCTTCACTTAAGAAGCGTTCTTTATGCTAGCATAAAGAACGCTTCTTAAGTGAAGCGTTTTTTATGTTATCGCGCCTAAACACATAAAAAACGCTTCTTTCCTGAAACGTTTTTTATACATGTCTCTTTAAAGAACGCTTTGTAGCAAAGCGTTGTTTTTACTTTGGGCGTGATAACATAAACAACGCTTTGTTTACAAACCATTGTTTAAGATGTCCGGCCTATAAAAAAAAACGATTTACAGTATAACCGTTGTTAAAGGGGTGTTGTTTATTCTTTTTTTTCCAGCAGTGACCATATTTTCCCCTCTTCATCAGTCCCATAAGTTCTACTTTTGGAAATTTTGATGAAGAAAATAGAACTTCCTGCAATCGACATGGTTTGTTCGAGAATAATTTTGACTTTTGTGAGGCTTTCGTATGCTGAGGGCGACGTCTATCTCCGTTCTTCTATTCTTTCCTTCTCCCTTAGCCCCACAAGTTCTCTTTTAGCTCCAGCGAAAAGGAGAACTTCTACTGGTCCATGCCGTGCTCGTGCTCCTATCACTGTTTGCGCGCGTGATTAGTACTGCGGAATGCGCAGAGTCTCGCGTGTACAGTTGCACTATTGCAGAATTTACAGAGTTGCTGCACCTTTCCTGCAACAAGTGCTTTTTTGTTTGCAATTGAAATTTTAATTAATTTTTGGGGGAGAGCTTTTTTAACCAATAATTATACCTTAAACACCTTAACCATTACCACCACCCCGCTTTATGGATTTTGAAGGCGTTGAATTTTCTCTCTCTTCGCTCTTTCTTCCAACCATCAATTTCTTTCTTCCTTCTATGAAAGACAACACTCGTTCGTCTTCCTTCTTCCTTTCGTGCTTGCCTTACTACTTTATTTCTCAATGGCTTCCGCAAGTTCATCGAGATCAAAGATCGCTCTTTCCCCAACATTCGACGCTGTTCAAGGTACGAAACAGGTGATAAAATTCTCCCATCGTACCTAAAGCCCAAAAATTCTTTTCCGGAAAATCGGGAACCATTACCCAATACTGATGTCAAAACCCTTGATTCTCTTATCTCTAATGTCAAAGTCCCACTTGGGACCCAAATTTACCTTCCTTCTTCCGTTTCTCATCCTTTCGACGATTTTGGCTCTAGCTACGTTGTCTATTCTGATTTTTTCCTCCAAGGGATGACTATTCCTTCACATCCCTTCATCCTCAGCTTTTTAATTCGAAGATGTTGTACCCTTGCTCATCTTCATCCTAAAGCTATCGCCCAACTTCACGCCTACGTGGCCCTCTGTGCCGAGAAGTAAATTCTACCCAACGCTACCGAGTTTATTCAATTATTCACCAGTCGGGTCAATGCCAATAGCTTAACTATCACGAGTCATTCTGGGTACTCCCCTTTTTAGTACAAAAAACTTGGTCATCGGTGGAATACTCGGTGGTTCGTTGTTGTTCCTCCGCCTGGTCACTTTTGTGGGGCCCCCTACTGCCCTTCGATCGTTAGGGTTCGCTTTATGGGGTTCCGTCGCCAAAATCCGACCTTCCAATATCTCGAGTTCTGAAGAAGGCAAGCGAGAAACGTGGATATGTAGAATACTTCTTTATGAGTTCTCGTCTGGCCTCGCTGGCGTATTCAGAGAGTAAGGGTCTTTCACTCTTTCCCTCTTGGCTCTATATTCTTGATTTTCTTTCTTTAATTGTTTTGCTTATTTTGTAGACTTTCCTCAGCTTGGGTCGAAAGTTTGTCCTTTCTGCAGCTGACATTTTGTCTCATTCAAGATCGTAAATGAGAAGGTAGATTACTACGCTTCTATGGATGCCACGGAGGAAGCGGCTCGGCGTCTAGCGGAGGGGGCTTCTTCTGGTAGGAAAAGACCTGAGAAAGAAATCGAGAGTGCATTGAAGTGGCAAAAAAGAGAAGAGTCTTTAAGATAGGAGGAGTCTCCGAAAACACTAGAGGCCCGGTCACCTGATGTTACCAATTAGCTAGGTAGTTGCTGTACGAGTCCCAATTCCGGTCGCCAGGTGTTTCTTCCTCTTATATCGGGATCAAACCTCAATCTTAGCCCATGGGGAGGAAGCAAGTCTGCGTGTGTGACCCTACTTTTACCTCTTCCTTGACTTACTGAACTAACTTCTTTCGCACCTTTCCCCCAAAACATTTTTGAGCATCCAGGTCGTCTTTTAATTTATGTTGGGATTTTTGCTTCTTCGTTGTATTGTTACTGTAATAACCCAAATTTCTTAAACTGTGATTAGGACCCTACTTAGCTGTAAACCTTAGAAAATCCTAATTTCTAAGGATGGAGAAGGTTCTAATTAGTTGGAAGTGAATGGTGAACATTAGAAACTCTAGTTTCCCGGGAATCACCCGGTAAACCTTAGTTCCGCGGGATTCCTGAAATTCCTGAAAATTACTAAATTCCTCAAGATCTGAGAATGGTTATCAACCTTAATAAGAGTGTTAGATACTTTTGAGAGTGTTTTGAGGGAAGAAACAATCATATCTTTCTTCTTTTAATATAAGACAATCCAGTTATTTTTCAGTATTAAGTGGTTCTAGGCAAACGAGGCTTCGGAAGGGCTCAGAAATAACCCGAGGAAATTCCTGAGACTTGATAACCCATACTAGTAGTAACATACCTACATATATAGTCCTAATCCCCAAGAAAAGCTCAAGCCAAACATGGCCTAAGGTGGTGGCCAAAAATATCAAGGAAAGGAGGAGAAAAATAACTCTGTTACTATTCACAACTATTCACACCTCCTTACTATTTGTAATGATTATCTAAGCAAGTTGCTCCCTCCTTATCCATTCAAGGGCGGTTACATATAGATGGTTAGGATTGGTTTTGGACACTTGGCACCAATCAATGGTTAGGGATAATTCTAGAACTAATGATTACAAATTTAAAGATAAGGATGAAATTTTAGTATAAAAGGGGGGGGGGAGGTCGGCCATGGTAGGTGAGCAAGGTGGCCATTCTTCTTCATCTACCCTGCTTCTCATAAGCTACAAAACACCATTGGAGCTTAGGCAACAACACTCCTTCATTAGAAACACAAGTTTAAGGTGTTAATTAAGCTCAAATCAAGGAAAAAGGCTAGTTTAAGGAGTGGAAGCCACACTCCAAGGTGGGTGACTTGGTTGGTGGGGATTTTGAGTTCAAGAAACCTATAATCAAGGTAGAAGAACACCAAAATGGCTAGGAGAGGACATGTAACATCTATGCACATCACTTTCACCTTTAAAGCTTATTTTCTTTCTTAAGTCATTCTATTTGGTTACCTATGAATCATATCTTATATTTTCTTAACATTTTTACAGTAAACTAGGGATGAATGCTTAGTGAACATACTAGAAAGTCAAGTCGAAATAAGGTTGGGAAGTAGGAAAACTCTAAGGAACTTTGAAAATGGAGAAAAATATGCTTTAAGCTTTAGGAATTGTTTAGATGGGTTTCCACATGAGTTGAGCTTACATTTTGAGGGTAGTCTTGAATTGTGAATATATGGTTATGGTTGAACAATCAAGTCGAATGGAGATATTTAAGTTGGTTAGACATGGCAAGGAAGCTAAAAATGAGAAATGTGCTTTAAGCCTTTCTGAATGGTTAAATGGGTTTCCGAATTGATCTTGAGCTGAAATTTTATGGAGATACTCGTGTTGAGGACCTAGGAGCATGGTTAAAATTTTAGGCCGATACTCCTTTGGGACGTTATTATCTAAGTTGGTAAATAGTGATTTTGGTCAAAAATGAGTTTTCAAGCTTTCTAAGGTTCTTTCTTGGAATTTGTTTGACTTTCTGATTTATTGAAGCTTGAATGGTATTTTATGATGTTATTAAGGTGATTTTACAAGTAGTTGAGCTTGATGTGTGAATTACTACTTGTGTTGCTTGTGCTTAAGATGGTTTATGATATCTTACTCATGGTTTGTAAATGTGTTTAAGGACAACCTCTTGTGGTGGTGGTGGAAAGTATTGTGATGTTGGTATCATGGTTATCCGAAGGCTATGCCTCTTGTGAGAGCCTTAAAGGCCAAGCTGATGTTCCGGCAACAATATAAGCTCCTACTAATGAATTGGAGCTGCCACTATGATCTACTCCTATTGGGTAGAAGTTTTCAATAGGGGGTGTGCACACTTAAGGACATAGGGTGGGTGGTGGTGGTGGTGGACTTCATTTGGAAATATCTTGTATATGATATTAATTATCTCTTGATAATTCTTGGTACAGGTAAATGGTGTGTGATCTTTCCTGATTTGTTATAATTGTTAATATTTACTGGAAACAAAGGTTTTAAAGAGAAAATAAGTTTTTACGGGGTGTGGTAGTGTTACTCAGTTTTTACTGATTTTATTTGTTTGTGTTTTCCTGTGTATATGAATTCTGTGAATTCAGGGTAACTGGGATGGTCACCTTCTCTGCACTGAGGACGAGTCCACCGATACTTTCTATATTTTCATGTTTGTCACCTATCGTAGAAGTATTCAGCCTGGGGTCACCGAGATAGTATTTGAGGAGTGGAACAAGAAGATACAGGGTTTTAGGCACCCGGAGAATGGCAGCAGTCAGTCTATCACTCATGATGTTTCCACTGTTTATGAGTACATGGAAGTAGTCCCAGGCTAAGATGCTAGCGATGTAATAGCCTTTTGATACCCCTTTACTTTTGGTGTAAAATAGGAGTAGGAGCTAACTTAGTGGTTGGCTGGAAAGGGGTCTTTTGGTACTAAGGTGTAAAGTGACGGGTTGGTTGTGTCACTCTTTTGGTAGTAGAACAGCGTTGTAAGATAGCTAACGTAGGGGTGGTGGTGGTAAGTAGCCTTACACTTACTGGTCTTTAGTAAGTGTGGCGGTAACCCCCGGGGATAGTATTAGGGGACCTTATGTAAAAAAAAACTGACGCATGTATAATACAAGCTAATGATGTTATTTCAGTTATAGCATGTCTTAAAAAAAGGGAAAAAAATGGTTAAGTATACGGTGGTGGTAAACCGGGGAGTTACAGGGTGGTATCAGAGCCGGGTTGGCTGGAGGGGAAAATTCGAGTTTGTCTAGGAAGCAAGGTGACCCAGGCTTAGGTTTAGGAGTAGGCAGAACCATGTGGTTCTGAAAATACTATTTGCTGTGATATTTATGTGCTTGATTGATTATATTGCAACTAACATATCTGTGTGTAGAATAACGGAGAGGGGAGAGGGCAGAGTAATGGAGAAGGGAGAGGACAGATGGATGAACTGAGGGAGTTGGCACTGAGCATGGGAAGAATCTTGGAACAACATGAGGCTAGAGCTGAAATACCTAAGGATTTCTCTCGGAGGATAGCAGCTATGAAACCAAGTACTTATTCGGGAGAAGAGGATCCAGTGATTCTGGAGGAGGGGATCAGAGAGTTTGACAAAATATTTGATATCATTGATTGCCCTGAAGAAAAGAAGGAAAGTGGGGCTGTATTTTATTTTAAAGGAGAGGCTGATTTGTGGTGGACTGCAGAGGAGGAGAGACTCAAAGGAAATCCGGGTTTTGGATGGAATATGTTGAAAGATGCGATGAGGAAAAGATTTTATCCGGAGCATGTAAGGTTGCAGAGAAATATCAGGAATTTACCAGATTGAGGCAACAAACAGATGATGTTAAAACTTATCATGCTAAGTTTGTGGAGCTTGCTAGATTTGCTCCGCATGTGGTACCTGATGAGACTGCTAAGGTTCAACGTTTCCTGGAGGGGTTAAATTGGGATTTACAAGAAGCTCTGAGTATAATACCTATAAGTACTTTACAAGAGGCATACGATAAAGCTGCTAATCTTTATATGGTACAACAAAGGAGGAAGGAAGTACCAACGGGGCAGAAAAGGAGAACGGAGTCACGTAAGGCTGAGAGTTTTTATAAGATGTAACACCCCATATGGGTAACTGTCCAACAACCTAGCTCTCAAAGCATTCAGGCTTGAAAACTAGCCACTTTAGGCCCTCAATCCTCACTTGGGCTTAAAAGTGGAAGGTCTTGTTTCCTCGGGTTCAGAGCGTAACTACGCTCTGATACCAATTTCTGTAACGCCCCTATTTAACATATTTATAGCGGAAATAAAATACTAAAGGCGTACAGACCATCGGGTTCCAAACACCCGGCACCAAACCTCAGCAAATTACAACTTAAAGATTACAACTGTCACGGCCTGAACCTCGAGAAAACTTAACAAAAGTAAAACAGTAATAAAACACATAAACTCTCAAAACCTAATCCCATCCCAATCACTCGTTCTCTTCGTGGCCACCTGTAAAATAACTCGTACCTGCAAGATAAAATCAAGCAGCCCACCCCGAGAGGGGTGGATCAGTTCCCTGGAATGGAACTGGTACGATTCTCCAAAGCAATCTTTAAAACATAACTCTTCAAAATAAACAGTAACTTGAAATTAAACTCTTGAAAGTAAAACAGGGAAATAAGGCACTTTAAAATCACCAAGCCAAAGATAACAAGTTAAGGATAAAGATAAATAAGGAAGGTAAAGTTAGTGAAACAAAACCACACCATGTGTTAGTGAACATCCAATGCCTTAGTTAAACCCAATTCCCGTTAGGAGTAGAAAGACTCAGATAGTCACAAAGGACTAGGAATGATAAGATAGATCCAAGAACCAATGACTCAAGAGTGGAATAATTCAACTGGGAGAGATGGCCCCCACCGCCAAGTACGTCCTTTTAGGACAGGGGATATACAGCCCCTACTGTTTACTACGTCCCTTTTGGGACAGGGGATATACAACCCCTCACTGTCTACCACGTCCCTTTTGGGACAGGGGATATACAGCCCCTCACTGTCTACTACGTCCCTTTTGGGACAGGGGATATACAGCCTGTCACTGTTACCATTGAAGACGCACGCACGTCAAAACATCAAGAACCAGCTCATGGATGAAACGATATCCAGAGTCAAAAGAAGAATTTACCAAAATTCACCCTTTTCCAAGTTCCCACTAGATCACTAACTACCCAGAGCAATACTAAAACAATCAGTCCTACAGAGTGCAGAAGCGTAAACCCTAAGCAGTCAATGTCTAATGGAACAACTAAATAGAAGGAACCAATACCCATGTGAGTTTCACATTCAAGGCTCAGTTAGTCACACAAGATGAGTTAGTCACACAACTATTTCCTTTTAGAAATTCCTCTTAAACTCAGTTAGTGTTTGTCAAAAACATCCCATAAGTCAATCAGCAAAAGTATCGGAGTACGAGAAATCGTACTTGGTATGTGAAGAACAATAAATAGCTCGAATAAGTGATTCCCCAATAGTAACCTATAATTAAGGTGTTCCAAGTGTCGATTAGTTAAGGGACTTATAAACTAAATAACCTTTCTTTCTTACTGATTAATAGTTCCAGGTTTACCATTATTCCCTCACAAAGATTTGGGCTTGACTTGTTAACTAAATCCTTTGTTAGGCCCATTTCGTTAGTTTGGAACGGTTTAAAATTTATTCCTGAGAGTGACCCAAACTCTCTTTGAATTGTTTAAGTGGGCTTTTGGAGTTCATAGACTTGGGCTTAGTAGGTTAGCCCAAGACCGTGTTACGATTATGTTGTGTAACTAAACCCTTAAGTTAATAGTGACTATTTAATTACACACCGATTAAAACCTAAGGTTTAATATATATATATATATATATATCCTCCTTATTATAACTATCACAAGGAATGTTATTTCCCTCATCTATTTTAATGTATATATACATATATATATATATATATATCTTTATGTATTAAGATTTATCCATAACAATTTTAGGAAATTTTATTGTATTTAATTATGTTTAATAACTTCTAGGCATAACCACAACCGATTACGGTTTATAAAATAAAGTGTTTTCCTCTATTTATTTAATATATATAAGTATACCTGTATTAGAATTTAATTAAGACATCCCCTATGTAACTTATTATATTTAAACTATCTTATTACTACAACCTTTAACTGCATTCCAAGTATGTCTCATAAAGTATTTCTTTTACTATATCGTAGGATACTAGCTCTTATAATATTTAGTTAATATAAGTGTAAATATTAGCTCCCTGCTTTACCCTAAGTTACTACTTTATTCCCTTTTATATATGTGTAAATATATATATATATATATATATATATATGTATATATGTATATTTTCCTTAGTTTTAATTAAAAATATTAACTCCCATATAATATAATAAATAACACGTAAAATAATTAAATTCCTTGATTTAACATAAGTTTCTACTTAAATAAGTATATACAGATATATGTAAGTAATTTCACCTCTCTTAAAAGATATTACCCAAAACATTTGAAAACTAGCCACTTTAGGCCCCAATCCTCACTTGGGCTTAAAAGTGGAAGGTCTTGATGTTGTAGTCAACCCATATGTATCCTTATAAACCATTCATATTACTACTCATATCCCGATGTGGGATGGGGTATCACATACTCCCCCACTCAAAGAATGTGACGTCCTCATCGCAAGCCTAACATCCAAGTCCCATGGACCTCCTCGGTAGGTATCAGGTAGCCCATCCCGACACGGTCCCGAGTCCGCTCTGATACCATTTGTAACACCCCATATGGGTAACTGTCCAACAACCTAGCTTTCAAACCATTCAGGCTTGAAAACTAGCCACTTTAGGTCCTCAATCCTCACTTGGGCTTAAAAGTGGAAGGTCTTGTTGTTGTAGTCAACCCATATGTATCCTTATAAACCATTCATATTACTACTCATATCCCGATGTGGGATGGGGTATCACATAAGAGGACTAAAGTAGAAGCTAGACCAAGTGGGGGAGCCAGACCCAATTACCCGGGACGGCGATTCAACGATAAAGGAACTAGATACTTTTATTGCAAGATTTGTGGAAGGAATCATCCGGGTGAAGATTGTGAAGGAAGGTTGGTAAAGTGTTTTAACTGTGGGAAGCTAGGCCATAGAGCCTACGAGTGTAAGGTAAGAAGAATGGAAGGAGGTACTGATCAAGTAGCCAGACCTGCTATAACTGGGAATTTCAATAACCAGAACAACCATGGCAACCAAGGTGGAGTACAGCTGAATAATCAAAATGGACAGAGGAATAATTATAATGGTCCAAGAGGTAATATGGGTGGACAAGGGAATAATCAGGGGAAGTCAATACAATATGAAAGTGGAGGTACTAAAAGGAGGAGGCTATAAGAATCAGGGATATATCAACGTAATTAGCAAGACGGAGGCTGAATCTCAACAAGAAGGGGGCGTCATTACAGGTACTTTTCCAGTTCTTGGAACTAGTGCTAAAGTATTATTTGATTCCGGTGCAACCTGTTCTTTTATATCCTCTGAGTTCTTAAAGAAGGTAGGAGTAGTCCCTGATATAGAAGTTGAAATTTCTGTTTCTACACCTACGGGAAGAGTGGTAGGGTGTACTAGGAAGATAGAAGGAGTAAAAATAACCATAGAGGGTAGAGAATTTGAGAGATATGATAGAGTTTGATTTGAAAGATTTCAGTATAATCTTGGGGATGGATTGGTTGAGTAAACACAAGGGACGCATAGATTGTGAAAAACAAAAGATTAGCTTATGTTGGAAGAAGGGGAAGAGAGTGTCACACACATGTGAAGGAGCTAAGCAAAGGGTAAAGGTCATTCCTGCCTTAAAGTTCTTAAAGGAGTTGCGAAAAGGGGAGTCAGTTTATATGTGTTATGTTCAAGAAGAAAAATCAGCACTAGAACATAAGTGCAGACGTTATAAATGAGTGGTTAGAACAGGTGTAATTAACATAAAAGAAAGAAATTAAAACCCAAAAATAACGTCGGGCTGCAAATAAATCCCGGTCGCAGTAGTATAGTGAAAATGTAAGCAACCGGATGTCGAACCGTGGGAGTAATGTACATATAATAGTACCTAAGCGTGTCACAAGAGGGGTGGATTAATTGACTTGTAAAATAAAAAAAAGAAAAGATAAAATAAACTAAGTTGACAGATAAATAAAATGGAACTCTGGGTCAGGTTAATATAATCTGCATAATTAAGCTATCTCTACTGGTTTAATAATTTGGCAAGGTTCCTGTAATTATCTTAAGGACTAAGTCATAGCCTCATAAGAACTCGTTCACCTGTAATGCAAGGTTCTAATCAAGGTTCAAGCAAAAGCCTGCGAACGGCAGAGGAGTATTGAGGAATTACATTTGCAACTGAATACTAACTTATTAAATCATAACAAGTTTCCTCCAGTTTTACGCCTTAATTAACCTGTCTATTTATCACCTGGTCTGATCAAAATAGACTTAGGAAAGCAATTTAATAAACTCATGACATTTATTAAAAAGGTGCGTAATAACCTTTAAGCGTAACAAACTGTATATAAATTAAACCAGTAAAAATATAGCATAATTAATACAAATATATAATAACCATTCCCAGAGCGTACGTAAACTAGCCTAACATATTAAATAGAAAGACAGAGACAAGAGTAATAGAAATCATCCGTAATCACTCCGGCTCACTCTGCTATTTTGTATATGTAACACCCCTACAACGCTCCTATCATCTACCGAAGTCGCAGCGGAAATAACCAACCAAATAATAACTATCGCTTTGGTGTTACAACGCCGTTAACCACCCACGTGGTTAACTAGGCTGAATAAATACAAGTGTATCGGTCTGATGATCAGACTCCCGAGCATAGTAACTAACATCCATATATAAACATAACCAACCATACCGAGTATTTAATTTACAATACATCTCCAAACCATAATCATCTCCCACTGTATAACAACGGTATCAAAATGTAACGCCTCGGGAGCACAGGCGCATCCCGGGCTCAACAACCTACTTATCCAAAAGTATATCAACAACCTAGGACCTAGAGCCACTCTGCCTCTTCGATCCTCATCCTGCAATAAAAATATGGGGCCCCCGAGGGGGTCAGCACCTTTGCTGGTATGGCTAACGCGCAGCCCATCGACTAACGGGATACGCGCAACCAATTGTCATAATAACATGGCATTCATTTTAGAACAACCAACATATATATACATATATACCATAGCATAGCAAGGGAAATTGCATAGCATCACAACATCAATACATAACACCATAAATTCGGTCCTCACAAGGAACCTTCCACCATAGTTAGTATACCCTGAGAGCCTAGGGATTTTTACCAATCCCATGTTGAGCTCGTTACCATCCTCGTTACCGTCCGGTTATATAGAACGGTTAACTTATACCAAAGGTGTGTCGGATATAGTAATCCCTAGCACACCGAAATAACATACGTATGCCCCTATGGCCCGACGTGAGTCAGTAACTAGCTTTGGATAAGCTAAGGGAAGGTAGAAACCAAATTGGAATACCACCTATACATACACCAAGAGAGCCGAACCGGATATGATATCGACCCCCATCCATCACACGCGTGGCCGGAACAACCGGACTCCTCACTCCCCCGGTTAGCACTTGTTAGTGATCACACAATATTTGTTAAGTCACATACAAGCAAACATTTAGGTCTTGTTAGACAACCAAGGGAAAGGAGTCATAACCTTACAACATCATAATATAACCACTGTAAACTCTTTTCATGCCTTAATCTTATAAGGTCGTAAACACTCAGAAAACAAACAACACCCAAGCCGGTGTAAACCGTTAGGCAACAGACTGCAAGAAAACCATACCTTGGTCCTTGCCTTGTTTCGTTCCCACCTTGAGAGAATCCTATACACATTAGTAATGTCGGTTAATTATTTATTTAACTTCACACTTACTAAGTATTCAACATGATTGTATGACATGTTTTAATGTCTACCTCACCCTAGGTTACCTTCATTATACACCCTAGGGTTAACTACATAAGTCACATTCTTTTCTGTTTTTTTTTTTTTTTTACAAGTTTAGGTCCGACCGACCTTGTCGACCGAACTTGCCCAAGTTCGGTCGATTCCAGAATACATTTCCGTTAAAAATTTTCTACTCCGACCGAACTTACCAAGTCCGGTCCTATGTTCGGTCTTTTCCCGAGAGTTTCTCCCCTTTGTAAATTTAGCCCGACCGAACTTACCAAGTCCGGTCCCCAAGTTCGGCCTTTTCCAGAGAGTTTCTCCCCTTTGTAAATTTAGCCCGACCGAACTTACCATGTCCGGTCCCCAAGTTCGGCCTTTTCCAGTAACTCAATCCGTACTCAAAATACAGGCCCGACCGACCTTGCAAGTCCGGTCCCCAAGGTCGGTCTTTTCCAGAAGCCAATTCTCGCAGGGTAAACTGGGCTCGACCGAACTTGCAAGTTCGGTCGCAAGTTCGGTCTGCCCCAGACCTTTGTTTTCCTTGTCACATTCAACTCCAAACTTCACCCCATATAACCTAGTACCCCCTAACCTCATTTGGGCACTTTAAACACACCTTAAGACATCCTTAAACACTCATAAAACTCATTTTCTAATTCCTTAAGCCTTTACTTCTTTCTTCACAAAATTCCTAACACTTACAACATTTTCTCCTAGTTTTCCAAGTGGTGTTTCATACCTATGATAACTACTATCCCAAAATGCTTTCTCCTTAACTTAACATCATCTCCCAAGCATCATCTCTCACAACTAATTCCTTATCTCCTTCTTGAAACTCTTTCCCTAGTGTACACTTCTCCTTATTTTACCAAAGTTTGCCTAGGTATTTACCTAAGTCCCAAAGTGACTTTGGTACCTACTAAATCTCAAGATCATGCCCAAGTCCTTATCACATTCTAGAGTACTTCCTAGTTCATCAAAATTCCTTTAAAACATCATGAACTCCTTATTCATTTCCTACATTTTCTAACTCACCAATCCTCATGTAAACACTTACAACTTCTTGCTTTTTACCTAGATTTTGACATGGGTTCCCTTAGAACATTACTAAGCCTAAACATTTTACCTTCTCCTTTAAACACACAAGAACATCTAAAATCACCAAGAACACTCTCATACATAATTTCACCAAATTTACACCACATTACAATATAGTGCACAATTTAAATTGCATGGCACTTAGGCCCTTAAAATGCATGGCTCTTAGGCCCTTAAAGTGCTTAAATCATAAACACTGAATTTCCACAATATATATGCCTTTAACCTGCAAATACACTCAACACACATATGCCCTTTACTAGTCTCTTGAGAACACTTTACTAAGTCATTCACCATTTGCTCTTTAGGTAGTTTTAATAAGCATTTATAAGCTCATTTCTCCTAAGGCATTAAACAACATTTAAGTTAGTAGATTTACCTCTTTTTCCCCAAACACTTTCTTCTTGATTCCTTACAAAACCGTATGGTATTTTGGTTCCTTGTCAAGTTCTAGACAATATACAAACACCATAATGAGTATTCAAGCTTTGAGCTTCATCTCATTGTAAACCCTAATTTGACATTGTTTCAAAAACATTAATGTAGTTGTTTTACCTTGATCTTTGAAGGGAGTTTGAATATCTAGCAAGAGAGGACTCCACCTAGTCCATGAAGAGTTGAAATGAAGCTAGAACAAAGTCACACAATGAGCTATATCAATGTGTATTTTCGGACATGACAAAAACAAGGAGGAAACTTGATTTTTGTTTGAGATTCCTTACCTAGAAGCAAAGGAGAGTAATAATATGAAGAAATCCAAGCTCAAGCTCCTTCAATGGTGGAACACCTTGGCACCGAAATGGAGCTCTTGGAGTTTTAAGAAGATAGGAATGAAGAGCTTGATGAGAGGAAAAGATTGGTGGTCTTTGTTTTTGATTTGGACAAGTGAGCTAGGTTTAACAAGTGGTCAAAGTTGGAACTTCCATGGTGATAGTGGTATTACCGAGAGAGAACAAGGAAGAAGGAAGAAGAGAGGTGTTTGCAAACCGTGGGAATGAAGGAAAGAAATGAGAATGAAGATAGAAGTTGCTTTTAGAAGATATTTATGTTATAAAGCAAAAAGTAGTTTTACTTAGTTTGCTTTAATTACTTATTACCTTAACTAGAGAGTGGTGAGTCACCACACATATAAAAACCGGCCCCCTTTATTAGTATGAGGGCATTTTAGTCTTTGTTTGTCAATTTAATTACTTAACATAACATATGTTATAAAATAGCTTATAAAAATCACTATTCACCTAAACAAGGCACTTAGAAGTGAAATTTTTGATTTCCCATTAATATAGCCACCCAAATGTGATACTATATAGTACACATATATATTTAAGAGTAATGATGGACATTTAGCCACTCAAAACTCATTTACAAGACAATTTTTCAAAAATGTGCTTTAAGACTTCTTAAAGCACATTTTGTGTTTTAACTTGTTTTCAAGCTTGGTTTTCATTGGTAATTGGTTTAATATGTTCATTAGTATATAAATGAGGTCTTGGTAAGCTCATTGGGTCTTACTCAAGTTTATCCCAAGCTTAGAGCACATTTTGGCTCTTATTGACTTTAAAGCACATTTGTGTTTTCTTTTGTTTAAATTTGTTTACTAAGGTTTCTAAGACTCTTTTTAGTCTTAATATATCATGTTTTAGTGTTTAACCAACATGCCAAGGTTTGGGGTATTTCAATCTACCCCCCTTAAAAGAACTTTGTCCCCAAAGTTCATAACTTCCCACATATCTTACTATTAGACACGGGAACATCTTATAACACCAATACTTCCAACCATCATTACCAACCTTACCATCATTCTTACACCACAACGGACTCAAGGTCCAATCCACACAATACCACAACGGACTCAAGGTCCAAACCATATAATACCACAACGGACTCGAGGTCCAAACCATATAATACCATTCAGACACAACGGTCTGTAACATAACATAGACAATGTATACATATACATGTCGTACACAAACCATAACCGAAACGGCTCTACCCCCCTTAAAAGGGGTACGCCCCGTACCCTATACATATAAACACTAAGAAGCAAACAATGACGGGTGCTTCGCCTTCATCTTTTCTTCCAGCTCCCAAGTGGCCTCCTCAACGTCCTGGTTAGACCAGAGGACCTTCACCAGTCTCACGGACTTATGGCGAGTGTCTCGAGTCTTGGTATCCAGAATCCGTACCGGAGTCTCCACTGATCGCATGGTCGGCTCTAAGGTTAGCCTTTCCGGCTGAAGCACATGAGACGGATGGATGAGACATATATTTCTTCAGCTGGGACACATGAAATACATCATGTACCTTGCCCAGCTCGGCGGGTAGATCAAGTCTATAAGCTACCGGGCCGATCCGCTCCGTCAAACATAAGGACCTACATATTTCGGGCTCAACTTGCCCTTCTGACCAAAACGAAATACTCCCTTCATGGGGGATACTCTCAAAAATACCTGATCGCCCACGGCGAACTCCAGGTCACGTCGGCGCACATCTGCGTACGACTTCTGTCTATCCTGAGCTGCTTTCATATTAGCCCTGATCTGGCGAACTTCTGCCTGAACTTGCTCAAGATACTCTGGTCCTATAATGACCGTCTCACTCGATTCATCCCAGCATAATGGTGTGCGGCATGGTCTACCGTACAATGCCTGGAAGGGAGACATCTTGATCGATGCATGATAACTGTTGTTGTAACTAAACTCGATCAGATGTAACTTATCAATCCAGCTGGTCTGAAAGTCAAGTGCACATGCACGTAGCATATCCTCAAGTGTCTGGATGGTGCGCTCACTCTGACCATCTGTCTGTGGGTGGAACGCTGTGCTCAATTTCAGTTCAGTACCAAGTGCCTCTCGTGTAGACTTCCGATATCTGGATAGGAATCTGGTATCTCTGTCAGATACTATCGTCTTTGGTACACCATGATGTCTTACAATCTCTTTATCGAATAATTCTGCCAACCTTGCCACTTTCCAGGTGTCCTTCATCGGAATGAATCGAGACACCTTGGTCAGTCGGTCTACCACAACCCAAATCATATTTAGACCTCCCCTCGTAGGCGGAAGCCCTACCACGAAGTCCATAGATATGTCATGGAACTTCCACTCCGGCACTGGCATCGGCTGCACCATACCACCAGGCCGTCGGTGCTCAAACTTGACCTTCTGACAAGTGAGACACCTCAATACATAGTCATTCACATCCTTTTTCATTCCAGCCCACCAGAAGTATCTTTTCATACCTTTATACATCTTTGAAGCTCCGGGGTGAATCGATGTCGTAGAACAATGGGATTCACTCAGTATGCGCTCCTTCAGCTCAGCGCTACTCCTCGGTATACACAACCGGCCATTGAGCCTAATCAGGTCATCATCGTGGAGTCTGAAGTCATACTTCTGACCCTCGAATGTGCCATCAATAAGCTTCTGTCTAATTTCCATCATGTACTGATCCGTCATCTGAGCACTCCGCACCTCTTCAACCAAGCCAGTATGAGAGACTAGCGAATGGAGAGAGTGTGCTCGGCGACTCAATGCGTCAGCTACCACATTTGCCTTACCCTCCTTGTACTGTAAATCGATGTCATAATCATTCAGAAATTCAACCCACCTTCTTTGCCTCATGTTCAACTCTTTCTGAGTGAACAAGTACCTTAGACTCTTGTGGTCAGAATAGATCGTCACACTTACCCCATACAAATGATGTCGCCATATCTTCAATGCGAAGACGATGGCACCCAATTCTAAGTCGTGGGTAGGGTAGTTCTCCTCATGCTTCTTCAGCTGTCGGGAGGCGTAAGCCACGACCTTCCCGTGTTGCATCAACACACAACCCATACCCCTGCCTGATGCGTCGCAATAGACCTCAAAACCATCTGGACCGTCTGGTAGTGTCAGAACCGGTGCAGATGTCAGAGCATCCTTGAGACTCGTGAAAGCTCTCTCACAGTCGACTGTCCACTCGAATGGTGCATCCTTCTTCATCAAGGAAGTCATCGGCTTCGAGACACTGGAGAAGTCCTTCACAAATCTCCTATAGTAACCTGCCAGACCGAGGAAGCTCCTGATGTCGGTAACTGTCTTCGGCCTAGGCCAGGTGCGCACTGCATCTATCTTGCCGGATCAACAGCGATCCCGGCCTCAGAAATTACATGTCCAAGGAATGATACTTGGTTCAACCAAAATTCACACTTAGAAAATTTAGCATACAGCTGATTCTTTCTCAACGTCTGCAATACATCTCTCAGGTGGCTTTCATGCTCACCTCTCGATTTCGAATACACAAGTATGTCATCGATGAAGACTACCACTGATTTGTCCAACTGATCTTGGAACAAACGGTTCATTAAGTCCATGAACTTTGCTGGTGCATTTGATAAGCCAAACGGCATAACGGTGAACTCATAGTGCCCATACCTAGTTCTGAAAGCTGTCTTTTCGATATCACTGTCACGGATGGCAATCTGGTGATATCCGGAACGTAGGTCTATCTTGGAGAATACTGATGCTCCCCTAAGCTGATCAAATAGATCGTCGATGCGTGGTAAGGGGTAACGGTTCTTCACCGTAACAGCATTCAGCTCCCGATAATCAATACATAGGCGGAGGCTACCGTCCTTCTTCTTCACGAAGAGGACCGGCGCTCCCCATGGTGACACACTAGGGCGGATGAAGCCCTTGTCGAGTAGGTCTCGCAGCTGCTCCTTGAGCTCTGTCATCTCTGCTGGAGCCATACGGTAAGGTGCTTTCGCAATGGGTCCGGTGCCCGGAATTAGATCAATCTCAAACTCAACCTCTCGTGCTGGCGGCATGCCCGGCAGTTCCTTAGGAAATACATCAGGAAACTCCGACACTACCGGCACATCTGGGCTAAACTCAGGGTCTCTCTCTATGTCCTGGGCATAGCAGAGGTATACATCATTTCCCCGTCGTAACTCACGATACATGGCCATGGCGGTGATGATCTGTGCCGAAGGCTCCCTGGGCCTCTGGCGGTAAGATATAGTAACCCCAGATGGACTCCTAAGAAGCAGTCGATGCTCGGCACATAGGATTCTACCCTTGTACCGCTCCAACCAGTTCATCCCGACAATCACATCAAAACCTAGTCCGTCGAACTCTATCAAGTCGATCGGAAACTCCTCATCCATGATTCGAACAATAGCATCTTGGTAGTAGCGGGTACATCTGATCCGCTCTTTCGACGGGAGAGTAACCACGAAGTCTGGCATCTCTTCACCATCTAACCCCAGCCTCTTCGCAAACGATAGCGAAATGAATGTGTGTGAGGCTCCAGAGTCGAACAAGATCGATGCATCCACGCCATTCACTGGGAAGGTACCGGTGAGGATTGTGCCGCTCTTGCCGGCTTCTGCCTTATTGCAGACACTCAGTGTACCTCCCGTTCCGAGTGCACAGCCTAATTCATTGGCAAACTAATAAGTATTGGGTAACAACACGTTGATACACTCCAAAACAACATTCCTTTATTCATTAACACAGTCTTTACACCATAAATTGGTTACACTGTAGACATTGCTAGATATAGCTCCTTTGTCAAACCACTGGCTTAATACATTACATGATTACACAAGGCTCAAAACTGCCTGAAAGTCAAATTTAAACGTCCAGGTTTCATGTGTGTGGCATTGATCACTGCCGACGGTGCGGTATTCAGTTTGATCTTTCTGATGCCATGGTACAGCATCCTTGATTGCCCACCCATGATTAATACATCCCCCGATTTCAGAAGTAGCTTCTTTGCGAGATCAGCACGCTTCTGCTCGCCATACACAAACACAGCGGTATCACCAATGGACCAAGACACCACGGGTACTCCCTTACTTAGAGACTCGGGTGACTCGTCCTTGTCTTGGTGCATACCTAACCGTCCACCTTTCTGGTAGAAGTTTACAATGCATAAATCTGCTTTTACACTTGGAATTGAATCCGCTTCAACTTGTTGAGCAATTCCCACGGCGTGGTTAACGACCGCATGGAACTCCTGGTATACTTGATACGTTGCTCCATCTTCAGCTCGTACTTCTTGATATGACTTGGTGTAAGGGTTCCAGTCCTTACCCATGCACATCATCTTCAACTGCATCCTTGCTCCGTTCGGGTATTCGGGTGTGTAGAACCCTCCTGGTTTTGCTCCAAGTTTGTTGCATCGTCTGATGATGTGGATTTGTGCTTCCGGTGTCAGGTATCCATTTAAGAGTATCATACCTGGCTGGATAACCTGACATTGCTCCAATGGAAAGTCGGTAATGTTGATGGCGGTTTCTTCAGGGTTTGGTGTGGGCGGGATTGGATAGCAGATATTGAAGGTTCCTAAGTTTCAAATTGCCTAATTTAGGTGTTTTCCACATTATGTTCTAACTCTTTACTTATATGTTTATACCCTTAGACTTGTTAACACTCATGCATGAAATGCGGTAAGCAATCACTTTTTCATTGAACAGTTTAGGCGGTACCTGGTCTCGAAGAGGATCCTGGTGCCTCTGACCGGTCCACCACATTCAGGGTGGCCTTGCCCGACCCCGTAGCCTTCCCCTTCTGGGATTCAGTGTACTTCTTGTCAGAAGTCTGCTGAGTAATCGCCTTCGGGCCTTCAGTGGTCGTGGTAGTGTTACCCTTCCACTGCCCCTTTGGCTTATAGTTTCTGCCATTGGGATTCGTCCAACACTCAAACTCACGGTGCCCCATCTTCTGGCAGTGGCGGCACCTCACATCATTCCCCTTGCAGTCTTTGCCGGGGTGGTCTCCATTGCACCACTTACAGTAAAAGTGGCGCTCGGTCCAGAACCCGCGCTAGCTGCTATAACAACACACAATCAATACTCACTTCCCATCTCAACAACATACAAACTAGATACACATGGTTAAGTAATTACCCTTAGGGGGGTAGGAGCGTAGAGGCTTCGCCGCATACGCGTACGTGAGCTTCAGTGGCTCTCATCAGCTGGTGGTGGTCTGGGCTTGGCCCTTGTCACCCTGGTACTGGCCCTTCTGGGGCTTGAGGGTAGGGTTTCTTCTTCTTCCCTCCCCATACCTTGCTGATTCTGGCCTCGTTGGTGGCCTTGCGCTTGTGCGCATTTTCTCGTCCCTCAGACGGACGGTAATTTCAACCTTAGCAGCGGCATGATAGCACTCATGTATTTTAGGATGTCAGTCATGCCAGCAAGAACAACCTTACCAAACTCACATTAACATTCACTCATGGTATTAATTTTATTCACAATAAGGTACTCTAATTACCTGCAAGGTGGTATACTCAGCTGGCCCCATCCCATAGCGGAGACGGTGGCTTAGTCCATTGTAGAACCGGTTCACCAACACCCGGTTCGAGTACCCAAGGTCTGGTAAACAGGTATAGCCGGTGAATGCGGTATAGTATAGTCATCAACCGACATCTTATCCCCCTGCTTCAGACTATCCAACTCGAGGCGCTTTGGCCTCCTGCACATGCACCGGGTAATACTTGGCGCAGCAGAGCCGTGTACTCCCTCCATCCAAACTCAGGATCAGTCATCCTGTCCTCCCTCACCAGTTTCCACCAACTCTGTGCCGACCCCTTCAAGTAGTAGGCGGCAAGTCGGACCTTAGCCTCAGCAGGTACGGCCAAAGTCTCGTAGGCGGTCTCCAACTCGGAGATGTACGCCTCTAGCTTACGGGGATCGGTCTCCCCATGAAATGAAATGATGGCGGTCTCAGATCAGCCAGCGCCTTGACCCAATTGGTCTCTCGTGGCGGTGGTGGCGGTGGCTGAACTCCGGGCTGTTGCCCTTGCTGTATAGCAGCAACCAACTGGGGTACCATCTGGGCTACGGCGGCTGCAACTGCCTCAGCCATAGTCTGGGCCGTAGTATCATCGCCCTGGTCACCCATATCTCCAGTACCGCGTCCGCGGCCTCGACCTCGCGGTCTACCTGACATCTGAATTCATATGAATATTCATTAGCATTATGCTTGCACACTTATCGGTCCAATGGTTAGTAAGTTCCCGACAACCAGGTAATTCCACACTTAGTTAGTGGTTAACCTTTCCAACGCTCACTTAGTATGTTAGGTTTCCTAACTCGGTATATTCCTAAGCTCGGTATTCTAGTCATCAGAGCGATACTTCGCTCTGATACCACTTTTTGTAACACCCCTACAACGCTCCTATCATCTACCGAAGTCGCAGCGGAAATAACCAACCAAATAAAAACTATCGCTTTGGTGTTACAACGCCGTTAACCACCCACGTGGTTAACTAGGCAGAATAAATACAAGTGTATCGGTCTGATGATCAGACTCCCGAGCATAGTAACTAACATCCATATATAAACATAACCAACCATACCGAGTATTTAATTTACAATACATCTCCAACCATAATCATCCTACACTGTACAACAACGGTATCAAAATGTAACGCCTCGGGAGCACAGGCGTCCCGGGCTCAACAACCTACTTATCCAAAAGTATATCAACAACCTAGGACCTAGAGCCACTCTGCCTCTTCGATCCTCATCCTGCAATAAAAATATGGGGCCCCCGAGGGGGTCAGCACCTTTGCTGGTATGGCTAACGCGCAGCCCATCGACTAACGGGATACGCGCAACCAATTGTCATAATAACATGGCATTCATTTTAGAACAACCAACATATATATACATATATACCATAGCATAGCAAGGGAAATTGCATAGCATCACAACATCAATACATAACACCAAATTGGTCCTCACAAGGAACCTTCCACCATAGTTAGTATACCATGAGAGCCTAGGGTTTTTACCAACCCCATGTTAAGCTCGTTACCATCCTCGTTACCGTCCGGTTATATAGAACGGTTAACTTATACCAAAGGTGTGTCGGATATAGTAATCCCAGCACCGAAATAACATACGTATGCCCCTATGGCCCGACGTGAGTCAGTAACTAGCTTTGGATAAGCTAAGGGAAGGTAGAAACCAAATTGGAATACCACCTATACATACACCAAGAGAGCCGAACCGGATATGATATCGACCCCCATCCATCACACGCGTGGCCGGAACAACCGGACTCCTCACTCCCCGGTTAGCACTTGTTAGTGATCACACAATATTTTGTTAAGTCACATACAAGCAACATTTAGGTCTTGTTAGACAACCAAGGGAAAGGAGTCATAACACAACATCATAATATAACACTGTAAACTCTTTTCATGCCTTAATCTTATAAGGTCGTAAACACTCAGAAAACAAAAACACCCAAGCCGGTGTAAACCGTTAGGCAACAGACTGCAAGAAAACCATACCTTGGTCCTTGCCTTGTTTCGTTCCCACCTTGAGAGAATCCTATACCATTAGTAATGTCGGTTAATTATTTATTTAACTTCACACTTACTAAGTATTCAACATGATTGTATGACATGTTTTAATGTCTACCTCACCCTAGGTTACCTTCATTATACACCCTAGGGTTAACTACATAAGTCACATCTTTCTGTTTTTTTTTTTTTTTTTACAAGTTTGCGACCGACGACCTTGCCGACCGAACTTACCCAAGTTCGGTCGATTCCAGAATACATTTCCGTTAAAAATTTCTACTCCGACCGAACTTACCAAGTCCGGTCCTATGTTCGGTCTTTCCCGAGAGTTTCTCCCTTTGTAAATTTAGCCCGACCGAACTTACCAAGTCCGGTCCGTTCGGCCTTTTCCAGAAGTTTCTCCCCTTTGTAAATTTAGCCCGACCGAACTTACCATGTCCGGTCCCCAAGTTCGGCCTTTTCCAGTAAGTCAATCCGTACTCAAAATACAGGCCCGACCGACCTTGCAAGTCCGGTCCCCAAGGTCGGTCTTTTCCAGAAGCCAATTCTCGCAGGGTAAACTGGGCTCGACCGAACTTGCAAGTTCGGTCGCAAGTTCGGTCTGCCCCAGACCTTTGTTTTTCCTTTCACATTCAACTCCAAACTTCACCCCATATAACCTATACCCCTAACCTCATTTGGGCACTTTAAACACACTTAAGACATCCTTAAACACTCATAAAACTCATTTTCTAATTCCTTAAGCCTTTACTTCTTCTTCACAAATTCCTAACACTTACAACATTTTCTCCTAGTTTTCCAAGCGGTGTTTCATACCTATGATAACTACTATCCCAAATGCTTTCTCCTTAACTTAACTCATCTCCCAAACATCATCTCTCAAACTAATTCCTTATCTCTTCTTGAAACTCTTTCCCTAGTGTCACTTCTCCTATTTTACCAAGTTTGCCTAGGTATTTACCTAAGTCCCAAAGTGACTTTGGTACCTACTAAATTCTCAAGAGTCATGCCCAAGTCCTATCACATTCTAGAGTACTTCCAGTTCATCAAAATTCCTTAAAACATCAAACTCCGTAGTTCATTTCCGACATTTCTAAGCTCACCAATCCTCGGTGAAACACAAAACTTCTTGCTTACCTAGGGACAGTGCCCGGGTGTAAAAACTAACGCCTAAACATTTTACCTGCTCCTTAAACACACAAAAACAAAATCACCAAGAACACTCTCAGTACCAATTTCACCAAATTACACCACATTACAATATAGTGCACAATTTAAATTGCATGGCACTTAGGCCCTTAAAATGCATGGCTCTTAGGCCTTAAAGTGCTTAAATCATAAACACTGAATTTCCACAATATATGCCTTTAACCTGCAAATACACTCAACACACATATGCCCTTTACTAGTCTCTTGAGAACACTTTACTAAGTCACCATTTGCTCTTTAGGTAGTTTAATAAGCATTTATAAGCTCATTTCTCCTAAGGCATTAAACAACATTTAAGTTAGTAGATTTACCTCTTTTTCCCCAAACACTTTCTTCTTGATTCCTTACAAAACCGTATGGTATTTTGGTTCCTTGTCAAGTTCTAGACAATATACAAACACCATAATGAGTATTCAAGCTTTGAGCTTCATCTCATTGTAAACCCTAATTTGACATTGTTTCAAAAACATTAATGTAGTTGTTTTACCTTGATCTTTGAAGGGAGTTTGAATATCTAGCAAGAGAGGACTCCACCTAGTCCATGAAGAGTTGAAATGAAGCTAGAACAAAGTCACACAATGAGCTATATCAATGTGTATTTCGGACATGACAAAAACAAGGAGGGAAACTTGATTTTTGTTGAGATTCCTTACCTAGAAGCAAAGGAGAGTAATAATATGAAGAAATCCAAGCTCAAGCTCCTTCAATGGTGGAACACCTTGGCACCGAAATGGAGCTCTTGGAGTTTTAAGAAGATAGGAATGAAGAGCTTGATGAGAGGAAAAGATTGGTGGTCTTTGTTTTTGATTTGGACAAGTGAGCTAGGTTTAACAAGTGGTCAAAGTTGGAACTTCCATGGTGATAGTGGTATTACCGAGAGAGAACAAGGAAGAAGGAAGAAGAGAGGTGTTTGCAAACCGTGGGAATGAAGGAAAGAAATGAGAATGAAGATAGAAGTTGCTTTTAGAAGATATTATGTTATAAAGCAAAAAGTAGTTTTACTTAGTTTGCTTTAATACTTATTACCTTAACTAGAGAGTGGTGAGTCACCACACATATAAAAAACCGGCCCCCTTTATTAGTATGAGGGCATTTTAGTCTTTGTTTGTCAATTTAATTACTTAACATAACATATGTTATAAAATAGCTTATAAAAATCACTATTCACCTAAACAAGGCACTTAGAAGTGAAATTTTTGATTTCCCATTAATATAGCCACCCAAATGTGATACTATATAGTACACATATATATTTAAGAGTAATGATGGACATTTAGCCACTCAAAACTCATTACAAGACAATTTTCAAAAATGTGCTTTAAGACTTCTTAAAGCACATTTTGTGTTTTAACTTGTTTTCAAGCTTGGTTTTCAATGGTAATTGGTTTAATATGTTCATTAGTATATAAATGAGGTCTTGGTAAGCTCATTGGGTCTTACTCAAGTTTATCCCAAGCTTAGAGCACATTTTGGCTCTTATTGACTTTAAAGCACATTTGTGTTTTCTTTTGTTTAAATTTGTTTACTAAGGTTTCTAAGACTCTTTTTAGTCTTAATATATCATGTTTTAGTGTTTAACCAACATGCCAAGGTTTGGGGTATTTCAGTATACGTAGGGCTAGAGGTGAATTTGATGGACTGTAAAATAAATAAAATGGAGAAGGCGAGAGAAGAGAAATGAGATGGCGTGTGGTGAAGTGGTCGTGGATGGATTGGTGAATTCGTGAATGATTTATTGGGTGAAGCTCGTGGGTTTATATAGAAAAAGGAAGAAGCAGCAAAGGAGATAACAGACGCGTGAGCAATTGATTGAGGCGGCTTGATTTTACTGATTGCTCATTTATTGCAGGGGACAGACAGCTGAACACAGGCGTGAATTAAGGTAGGCGCAGACAGTGACGACGTGGGCGAGTTGCAGATAAGTTGCAGACGACGGGCGAAGAAGAAACTGGTCGTGACTGAGGAACCGCTCATTAGGAGGCGGTCTCCTCCTCTCCTGTCCGCCACTTAGGGGGCGGTTACCCCTCTCTTGTCCGCCAGGCGGTTACCCCTCTCTTGTCCGCCACTTAGGGGGCGGTTGCCCCATATGTGTTGTCCGCTTGTTATCTCGACGTCGCAGTCGTGACTTATTCCTTCCAACTTCGACCGGCTCTAGATTCTTCGTTTGGGCTCCGTTTTCTGAGCCGTTTGCGTCTATGTGTTCGACTCTTCGTCTACTTTACTTCCAGCTTGGTTTTCCTCATGTTAAACCAATAAATTTGTGAGATAAACAATAAAACATAAACTAGAGGAAAACTAACCTAAGTGGAGAAATGAGCAAGAAAAGTGCTAATATTATATATGGAATACACCTATAAATCATGCTCATTTGGACACTTATCACACCCCCACACTTATCTTTTTGCTTGTCCTCAAGCAAAACTACGTACCCAAGTAGGGAATGCTCAATACTAACAAATATTATTATGAAGGGTAGGATAAACATGATCTTTAAACTTATTGAGGAGTGTGAAAAATTAACTGCTGGTGGCATAGGTGTGCTCAGGGTAAAAATAAAATATAGAGTTTCGGGGTATGATCCAAGGTACTTCAATGTTTCTTTTAGGTGACTCTGAGAACTTTTACCACGGCCAACTTCTCTCAAGAATGGGCATTCAGGAGAAAACAAAAGGAAAAATAGATTTATGCATTTGTTTCACTTTTGCATAAGGGATGAGAAAATGTAGGCATTACGCCTTTGTATTTAAGAACACTCAACTATCTTTGTTGGTTACCAATGGTGTCTCGCAAGTCTCTTATTTTTTTGTATTCTTTTTTTTTTAACAGAAAAGCACCCCTTAGCAATCCCTAAGAGAGAAGACAGAAAGAAACCCTGAGCAATAAAATCCAACCATTTGCAGATTATTTGGTCACACCGCATATAAAATGCTCCTCGAAAGTAATCAAAATTTTACAATTTGTACCATTTATCCTACAATTCATAACATTATTTATTCTTAAAGAGAACAACCCACATATAAAGGGTCCATAATATTGAATTGGACAAACGAAAGATAAGGAGAGAGATTAAATATTTAAGCACAAAGTGTCACCGAAAAGGGCACACTCCCCCACACTTAAATTGAACAATGTCCTCATTGTTCACCAGAAAAACAAGGGAAGGTTTCAGAAGACCTTTTCGGTAAGTAGATAAAATAGAGAAAACACAAAGGTCACAAATAAACATTAAATCACATAAACGCTCCTCTGCAATTTTTATTTAAATAAAAGCATAATTAAAGAAACTGGTACTCCCCTGATATTATTCTTGCTAGTCGTTAAAGGAGTTCCCCCACACTTGAGCTTCAGCCTCAAGTAGCGTAGCTTGGTTGCGGTGTCCACATGAAGGTGCACCTGCATAAAACACTAGAAGCAACCATACTGAAAACGGGGTTTAAAGTTTAGCAAAAAATAAAATTTAAAGAGAACCTGGAAATTAAAAAGAGCTAAAAAGCAAAATAAAATTAAAGTACACCCGGGTTGCCTCCCAGGAAGCTGCCCTTCTTTAACGTCTTTGGCTAGACGCCTGCGTTATCCTGGATCAAAACAAAACGTTACCTCGGCATATAAAATAAGAAAATTAATACTCCACAAAATCAGGTGTTTGAGGAAGTAATGCCGGGAACGTAGTTCTAACAGAAGACCCGGCGGTGATGCTTTGTCTTCGTCAAATTGGAGGATGTAAACTTCCTCCTCTTGTAGGTGAGGCTTGTAGAATGAACGCTTGATATCATCTTCAGAGAGAACTGATTCTTTGAAAGTGATAGTGGCGTTTTGTTTGGATATTTTGGTGGGAGGTGGTGGCAATTCCTTCTCTTCATTTTCGAGGATGTAAATATCCTTATTGTCTGGGTATATTATAGAGAAGGATGGAAAATAGCGGTAATTGATTTTAGAGGGAGGAGTCTCTATGAATGGCTCGTTTGTAGTGGGGTGTTCTACCTCTTGAACTGTTTCGCTCATTGATTGCTCTAGTAGTTGAGCGATTCTCTCCAGGTAGTCTGGTTGATCTTCTAACCAGAGTTGCTCTTGAAATATGAGACAATCCTCATAATCATGAGCTCCTCCACATACGGAGCAGTATAAATCCTGCCAAAATTCAAACGCTTCTTCCATTTGCCGTGTACAATTTTTTTTTTTGTGTTTTTGTATATAAAACAAAATTACTGAAACAGATTAGAAAATAAAATGATTAGAAACAAACATAATAATAATATAAACAAAATATAAAAGATAATAAATATAAACAACAAACAAAAATAATATAAACAAAATATTCTAATAATACAAGTGAATAATCCGGGGCTTAGGGACTAGAATAAACTAGTTCCCGGCAACGGCGCCATTTTGCAGACGTTATAAATGAGTGGTTAGAACAGGTGTAATTAACATAAAAGAAAGAAAAAAACCCAAAAATAACGTCGGGCTGCAAATAAATCCCGGTCGCAGTAGTATAGTGAAAATGTAAGCAACCGGATGTCGAACCGTGGGACTAATGTACATATAATAGTACCTAAGCGTGTCACAACAGGGGGGTGGATTAATTGACTTGTAAAAAAAAAAAAAAGAAAAGATAAAATAAACGAAGTTGACAGATAAATAAAATGGAACTCTGGGTCAGGTTAATATAATCTGCATAATTAAGCTATCTCTACTGGTTTAATAATTTGGCAAGGTTCCTGTAATTATCTTAAGGACTAAGTCATAGCCTCATAAGAACTCGTTCACCTGTAATGCAAGGTTCTAATCAAGGTTCAAGCAAAAGCCTGCGAACTGCAGAGGAGTATTGAGGAATTACATTTGCAACTGAATACTAACTTATTAAATCATAACAAGTTTCCTCCAGTTTTACGCCTTAATTAACCTGTCTATTTATCACCTGGTCTGATCAAAATAGACTTAGGAAAGCAATTTAATAAACTCATGACATTTATTAAAAAGGTGCGTAATAACCTTTAAGCGTAACAAACTGTATATAAATTAAACCAGTAAAAATATAGCATAATTAATACAAATATATAATAACCATTCCCAGAGCGTACGTAAACTAGCCTAACATATTAAATAGAAAGACAGAGACAAGAGTAATAGAAATCATCCGTAATCACTCCGGCTCACTCTGCTATTTTGTATACGTAGGGCTAGAGGTGAATTTGGTGGACTGTAAAATAAATAAAATGGAGAAGGCGAGAGAAGAGAAATGAGATGGCGTGTGGTGAAGTGGTCGTGGATGGATTGGTGAATTCGTGAATGATTTATTGGGTGAAGCTCGTGGGTTTATATAGAAAAAGGAAGAAGCAGCAAATGAGATAACAGACGCGTGAGCAATTGATTGAGGCGGCTTGATTTTACTGATTGCTCATTTATTGCAGGGGACAGACAGCTGAACACAGGCGTGAATTAAGGTAGGCGCAGACAGTGGACGAGTGGGCGAGTTGCAGATAAGTTGCAGACGAGGGGCGAAGAAGAAACTGGTCGCGACTGAGGAACCGCTCATTAGGAGGCGGTCTCCTCCTCTCATGTCCGCCACTTAGGGGGCGGTTACCCCTCTCTTGTCCGCCAGGCGGTTACCCCTCTCTTGTCCGCCACTTAGGGGGCGGTTGCCCCATATGTGTTGTCCGCTTGTTATCTCGACGTCGCAGTCGTGACTTATTCCTTCCAACTTCGATCGGCTCTAGATTCTTCGTTTGGGCTCCGTTTTTTGAGCCGTTTGCGTCTATGTGTTTGTCTCTTCGTCTACTTTACTTCCAGCTTGGTTTTCCTCATGTTAAACCAATAAATTTGTGAGATAAACAATAAAACATAAACTAGAGGAAAACTAACCGAAGTGGAGAAATGAGCAAGAAAAGTGCTAATATTATATATGGAATACACCTATAAATCATGCTCATTTGGACACTTATCAATAAGTCATCCACACTTGAGGATCTTCCAGTAGTCAGGGAGTTTCCGAATGTTTTTTCAGAAAAAATTCCCGGGCTTCCACCCGACCGTGAGATTGAGTTCACTATAGATTTGGTACCAGGAACAACTCGAATTTCTAAGCATCCTTATAGGATGGCCCCGAATGAGATGAATGAGTTAAAGAAACAGTTGGAGGAACTTTTAGAGAAAGGTTATATACGACCGAGTGCTTCTCCGTGGGGAGCCCCAGTATTGTTTGTAAGAAAGAAGGATGGAAGTTTGCGTCTTTGCATTGATTACAGGGAATTAAATAACATCACAATCAAGAATAAATATCCTCTGCCTAGGATTGATGACTTGTTCGACCAGCTACAAGGAGCTAAAGTATTTTCTAAGATTGATTTAAGATCCAGCTATCATCAGTTAAAGATAGCAGAGAAGGATATACCAAAGACAGCCTTTCGAACTAGGTATGGTCATTATGAGTATGTGGTTATGCCATTTGGGCTAACAAATGCACCGGCAGTATTTATGGATTTAATGAATCGGATTTTCAGCCAATTCCTTGACAAGTTTGTAGTGGTATTTATTGATGACATATTGGTGTACTCAAAGGATGAGGAGCAACATGCTGATCATCTGCGGCAAGTTCTACAGGTTTTGAGGGAGAAGAAACTGTACGCCAAATTATCTAAGTGTGATTTTTGGCACAAGGAAGTATCGTTTTTAGGACATGTGGTAACCGGAGATGGAATTTCGGTTGACCCGGCTAAAATTCAGGCTGTTAAGGATTGGCCCAGGCCAACGAATGTTCGAGAAGTTCGAAGTTTTCTTGGGATAGCTGGATACTATGGGAAGTTTGTTCAAGATTTCGCTAAAATTGCGAGACCGCTCACGAATCTAATGAAGAAGGAAGTGTGGTATAAGTGGGATGAAGATTGTGGAAAAGCTTTTCAGATTTTGAAGGAGAGGTTAACCACAACACCAATTCTCACGTTGCCCTGTGGCGCAGAAGGGTTCGAAGTATATAGTGATGCGTCTAAATATAGATTAGGGTGTGTGTTGATGCAGAATGGCAAGGTCATCGCCTATGCCTCTCGACAGTTGAAGAGCTATGAGACAAGATACCCTACTCATGATTTGGAACTTGCAGCTGTAGTTTTTGCCTTGAAATTTTGGAGGCATTATTTGTATGGAACTTCTTGTAAGATTTACACGGATCGCAAGAGCTTGAAATATATTTTCACTCAAAAAAAGCTTAATATGAGGCAAAGGAGATGGTTGGAACTTATTATAGATTATGATCTAGAGATCCTATACCATGAAGGCAAAGCCAACGTGGTGGCAGACGCCTTAAGTCAAAAAGAGTCACGAGGGAGAGGCTAATTGGATATACCTGATGAGTTGGTACAAGATTTCAAGAGGTGAGCCTCGAGCCTCGAGGTGGTAACAACGGGGGAGGTGGATAGAGAAATTTGGCTAGTATGAACGTATTCCTCGACATTTACAAGGAAATTTTGCATCATCAACAAGAGGATGAGAAACTACGGAAAATAAAGGGAAAAGTGGAAAAAGGAGAAGCCCCATATTTTAAGATTGATGACGATGGTAGTTTGAGGTTTCGTGGGAGATGGTGTATACCAGATTCATGTGGCGATATTAAAAGGAAGTTGATGCAGGAAGCTCATAACTCTGCTTATTCCATACATCCAGGAGGAAACAAGTTGTATAAAGATTTGAAGAAACATTTTTGGTGGCCAAGCATGAAAAAGGAGATAGCTGAACATGTGTCGAAGTGCTTAACATGTCAAAAGGTTAAATTTTAGCACAAGAAAGCTGGAGGCATGTTGCAACCATTGGATTACCCATGTGGAAATGGGATTCGATATCTTGGGGACCGGACTTGTAAGGTCGGTCGTAGAATTATCAAATGGTAATATGTTCTGGAATGGACCGACCTTGGGTAAGGTCGGTCGGTAAGATCGGTCGAGCCAAAACCAAAAAAAAGAAATTTTAAATTCTAAGGATTAATGGGTAGTAAGTATTCCATTCGGTCGGGTAGTAATGATTAGGACCCTAAGAGCCTAAGGGAATAAGTTATGTTAAGTATAAACCTTAATGTTTAAAGTTAAGTTTATAAGGATAAGTGGCAAAGACTTAAGAGGGTATCGAATGGGAATCTTTAGGGACTAGTGAGTTAAGTAAGGTGCAAATAACTAATGGCCTAAAAATGAATCAATGTTTTAGGTTTGTGAATTGGGACCCCGGAGAAGGTTAAACAAACGACAGGCGACGGTGAACGGTACAATCTTTCTTGTGACCTGCTTGCTAACGAGGTGTCCCTCGGCTTGTGTGCTATCTGTTTACTTGCTATGTCTAAGACAAGATAAAGCATGCAACCTGTTATACCCAAAATTTTGACCCCCGGGTTAGGGTCTACGGGGTGCTGGTGTTGTGAGAGGCATTTTAATCAAGTAGTGAGGGATTCCGGCTCGATCGGCGCGTTCCATGGCATGGGGAACAGCTTCGTCATTTTCAGGGGCGTTTTGGTAATCTTTAAAGGCTCCTGAGACCTCTATAAGCTTTCTCTCTCCTCCAAAGGATGCCCAAATCAGCTTGAAACGCTTTGATATTTTAACCCATGATAGAGGATGACATTCTAAGCAAATGGCGTTGGAATTTTGATTTTTCGAGTTTCCAATAATTTTCTAGCAATTTCTGACTGAATCTGACAAGAAATTCAATTTAAAAATATTCCAACATTAAAAAAATTCGGTTCCACCTCAGGAAATTCATAATATCCATCCTTGACATGTGGTTAAAATTTCACAGCAAAATTCCTTTGGGAAGTCTTTTAATTAAAATACCAAAAAATCTTACTTTTACTAGATTTTCTTTATCTTTAAGAAAGTCTATATAAGGGGATAGGTTTTTGGATAAAAGGAGAACCTCATATGCTCAAGAACCCTAGAGAGTCAGAAAACACAGCCTCCTCTCTCTCTCTCACGTTTTCCAACACCCGGCCACCCAAATCATACCGAAGATCCCCTGAAATCACCATCTAAACACGTTTTCCAATCCCACAAAGCACCAATAGTCATCAAAACCCCACAAAAACACCACCAAAACGTGAAGAACAGCAAGAACAACCAACAACAGAAGCTTGGTTCGAAATCCTTTCGGGTCTGCCATCAACGAAGCACTCAACGAATCCCGGTGTGAAGAATCATCTTGAATTCGAAGGTAAAACAGGTTACAACTCTACTTTTCTAATTCCCCACGACCTTATTAACTCTCTGTCAAATTTTGGGTTCAAACTAACATTCGTGCGCTTCTGTATTGCTGTTTGTTTAAGCTTCTGTCCAATAACTTGTTACCAAGTTTCGTGCTTAATTCGAATTCAAATTGAAAACTTTCAATCACTAACGTCTTGTACATCTTTCAGGCTACACACCCATAGAATTTGAGCCAAAAACACCTTCGGGAACAGCCTCAGCGCCGCCGTCCGAGGGCGGTCCGCACCCACGGACGTCATGTCCGGGGTCCCGGACTCCCTGTCCGTAAGCTCGGACGCCCACGGACGGCGGCGGGAATTTTTAAATTTAAAAATTTATTTTTTAATAATGTCCGGGCCCACGGACAGCCTGTCCGTGGCCCCGGACTTTACAATTTCTGTTTTCTGTTTAATTCGACTTTTATTTCATATAGGTTAACTGGGGTCCATGGTCTCAGACATTAGGTCCGTGGCTACGGACGGAAACAAAATTTGACCTAATTCTGCCTCCGAAACCCTAGTTTAGGTAATTTTAATTTCCACTTTAATTTTCTGTAAAAAAAAACGTTAAAAAATAAAAAAAATGAAGCGCACACCTAGGTTAAAAACAACTTTGTAGAAAGCCGTAATTGAACCAAGTAGAGGAAAAAACGACCTAGGAAGGGTAATGAAAGTAATTTGAACCCTAGTTAAGTCGAATATCAAGCCCCCGAACCCGAACTCTCCTTCCTAATTTGATCTAGGTTAAAATTAGGTGGCGACTCATAATAGGTTCCAGTGAGCTAGCTTAGGTTTTAATAATTATTGTTATAGACATAGTTATTAATCTTAGGCTATAAGTGGACCTAAAACCGATTAGATCCCAATCAAGTTAATCCACATAGGATAGGGTTTAAAATCGAGGCTCACAGACTGGCGACTCGCGGGGAAACATTTAATATAACTTGTTAAATTTTAGGAAAAGTGGCTCTTAACTTGAAAATGTTTATTATGGTCATTACTCTGCTTGTTACTTTCGTGCGCACTTTAATTTTTGTACCCTTGCATCATATGAGAGCGAGGGTCCACGCAAACCAATTTCACCCCGGGACCCGTTTGGGGGTCCCCTGTCAGGGACTCACACCTTTTAGGTTATGTGAATAAATGGGGGAAAAGAGGAGGGTGTCGTCTAACCACACCCCCTTAATACCTGGGCCTTAGCCCCAAGCGTTTTCCTGGCAGTGCCCTTACCTAGCCCATTGTTTGGTCAGTCAATGACCCGACCGTAGACGCACACCTTCAGGTGATGTGAAAAGAGTGGGGAAGCCCAAAGAGAATAGCGTGCATGCCCTATTCCTTTGTGGTGACCTGGGCCCATGCCCCAAGCACCTCTCCGGATTGGCCCATACCCGGTTTGGTTTAAACGTCTAGTGAGGACATGTTGAATTTGTGTGGGCCCTGTTTGCTTGTACGATTGGCCCACTACCCAGCCTAGAGATTGATAGGAACTCCTCCTACATCAACCTATCCCAACACGAATTGGCAGCTCTATTTGTTTGCGGCCCAGAGACCCTGTTTGGTTTAACATGTGAGTCGTTCGGGCTTCGGCCCAAAAGCCTAGACTTAGGTGATTTCTCTTCTGGCCCAATTTTGAATTATCCAATTAGTTCTAGGCCCATAAAAAAGAAATCCACCTGAACTTCAAATAACTCACAAGTCCTGAAAATATAATCTTTTTCGGTTTAGCAACCATCTTCTCTGGCCTGAAGAAAGCTAGGCCCATTTGTGATTTAGGGACCATTCCAGCTCATGTACTGTTTCTGCGGCCCGAACAAGTTTTAACCTAAGGCATCTTCGCGACCTAGAATTTCAGTTCTGTCCTCTTTTGTTTTCTAGCAGACGGCGCTTCGGAAACAGGTAAATCCAAATCCTAGGATTGGTGAAGGAGGAAATCCGATCAACATGGGTATCCATCTCGCGGCTTTGGAACAAAAGTACATGGACACCATTAATGCCATGGAGCAGAGACATAGTGCCGTCAGGAACGCCATGGAGTCTAACTACATTGCCACAATTGAAGAATTGAAAACGAAGACCCTTTCCCTTGAGGCCGGACGTCAAGTCCAAAATGAACTAGTGAACAGGCTTCTTAGTTCTCTTCACAAATGCATTGAAGTTAGCTCTATTACGGCCCAAGGTTCACAAGGGAATATCGAGGAAATTGCTGCAGAACACGAGAGGGTGAGCAGACAACCAGAAGAAACTCCCAAAACGTCCAGTTTAAATTCCTTGAGATTTTGCACTAAGTCGGGATTATCAACACCCGCCCTGGGCGAGAGTTTCATGTGCCCGCAGACCTACAGTGCCAGGTTACAAGTAGGACAGCTCAAAGCTCGGGGAGTGGACAACAAGACTTTGAAGGCAAAGCCAGATGTAGCAATCCCAGTCTCAAAACTAAAAACCAAAGAATCAGCTCGACCTAGGCATTTCTCTACACCGAGACAGTTTACCAGCATTGGCCGACCTCTCAGTCAAGCCCTCATGGAACTGCAGGAACTGAATCTACTATGGCCTATTGCATCTCATCCCGGGGTTATTCAAGCAGGGGAACACCTCAATCAATTCTGCCAATTTCACAAGCTACCAGGACATAGCACCAATAATTGCAGGAATCTGAGGCATAAAATTCAAGATCTTATCGACCGAGGCTTCCGATTCCCTTGAAGACAACAACTTCTACATGAATCCTATGTTCGGGCGCCGTTAGATATTGTACAGTTCTTATGTTTTCATTTAATTACTGTTTTCAACTTTCTCAGTAGTTCAATTTTATCTCTCTAGATAGTCCTTGTCTTTTGAAATTACAGTTAACTTTGTTATTTGCATTCAATCATGAAATGAGGATTTTCATTCTGTGTAAGTTCTCATTTATGCATGCATTTAGTCATTCATAAATTCAACAATAAAAAAACAAAAAGAAGTATCCCCTTGCGACCACCATGAGCAAGCTTTGCCACATCCATAGCCATCACTCACACCATGAACAAGATCGACTCCTCATTTCACCTACGTTTACCACAATCCACCAGTTCATCCAAAGCAAAACCAAGAAAAACTCCAGAAAAAGATATATTGGTCAGTCACCACATCATCCATCATTCGTTCACAAGACCACTCCATCACCACTCACCATCATTATTCCACACAACCACCTTCCACAAATAACCTGGGTACTCAAAAGGCTTGTCGAAAAACCCCACAATAATACTGGGGGCAATCTGAGTTAAGGAACGATAATGTTTATTTCTTTTGTGCAAACAAGTCTCTGAGGTACACTTCGCGAGAGTGTCTTAAGTGGAAAAACCAAGAGAGAACGAGCGTGTCATTTTTACACGACTCTAGAGAGGTCACATTCGAAGGTAAGGTAAACGGCATGACTCCAACCGAAGGAGATAATTTGTAAATTTACGCTTTAACCTATGAAAAGTAACAAAGAACAGATACACAACTACCAGGGATGACGAAGCACCTAGGTATAGTACCACACAGCCCAAAAGCTTGTGAACCCTGACATTACACCCTAGGCACCCCCGCTGAGCTTTTCATATATGACCTCTTTCACAATATTACAAGCTCCACAAACAAGCCAGCCAATGATGAATAACCGACCCGGTGACCAAAGGAAGCAAGGAGCCCGACTTCCGAACGGCAACTTCACAAGTCCAGAGAAGTAAATTTGCTACCAGCATAACAAAATGATCCGCAAATGGTCCCAAAGTGACACAGGATCCAAATGAGCTGACATCAAAAACAGCTTCCAAAGTTCAAAACCGGGAAACACAAGAACCCCGAAGGAAAGGAGATTCAAAGAAAGGAAAACCTGAAAAGCCTCAAAGAAACCCAGAATCGGAAAAAAGAAAGAAGATGCAAGGAACAATCCAAAAGTTCCAAGTCCCAAGTTCATGAGCGAAGTCATCACGAAGTAGCCAAACGACTTCAAGGCAAAGAAGACAAGTCCGAGAGACGGTGCAAGTTGCAGATTTGGTCACCCTTATAGCTCCACATATCCTAAACATTCCTCCATTGTCCTGTTATCATTCATCACACCCCATAGTCACGTTATAAGCTTAAAAGACTTCTGACTTAGTAGTTGTGTATCCAATCGAGTGAAAGTAACAGGTTGAACACGTAAATCTAACAAATGTCGAATTCAATGGTTGAGAAGTTGTGACCGTAAGTGAGAAATGAGTGCAAACACCAAACACGTTGAGTGTAGGATAGAAGGCACCACACCAAAAAAACCTTGACCTTGTGAGGATGAGATTTGTTCTTGCGCAATTAATCAAAGAAAATACTGGGGGCAATCGATCGTTCCGATCGATCGCCATGAACTCTACTCAGATTGCCTTAAGAAAGAATACTGGGGGCAATTGTTGGTTCCAACAATTGCAACAACGACACCGATTGAGGCCCAAAAGTCCAAAACCCAAAGGTTCAAATCATCCAAACATTCATAGGCCCGTCCTAAGCCCTTCCTCCACATCAAATTCCCACATGCCCGTCCTAAGCCCTACCTTCACACCCAAACATCCGTAGGCCCATCTTGAGCCCTACCATCTTCAGATTTGACATAAACCCTAATCTTTCTACATCCATTTAGACCCATCATACATTTTACTCACTTTCACTTAAAAACCTTTAGGCTCGTCATAAGACCTAGATCCAACCTTTAGGCTCGTCATAAGACCTAGATCCATCCTTTAGGCTCGTCATAAGACCTAGATCCAACCCTTAGGCTCGTCATAAGACCTAGTTGCATTCCCTTAGGCTCGTAGTAAGACCTAGCGTTACCCTCTAGCTTACCCACTCTCACCAAACACATTGCATTCATCTCATTCATATAGGCTCGTCATAAGACCTAGTTGCATTATCCAGGCGCGTCACAAGACCTGGCAACAGAAAAGTTGGCGAGGTGATAGCAATAAATCCTCCTTTTGCGATGTCAACTTATTTTCGGGATCAACGAATGGTGGGCAAAGGCAATAAGTCCCCAAGGTTTTTACCAGGAGTTATCCCTGCACACCGGCTTGGGGGGCGATGGCAATAAGTCCACATTGGGTCCAGCCAGGAGCATTGGCACGGGTTTCGGTCCCCAGAAGCATCCGAGCATCATCAGAATTATCATCAGCATCATCAACATCATCAACATCATCAACATCATCAACATCATCAACATCATCAACATCGTCAGCATCATTAGCATCATCAACATTTCAGCATTCTTGCATTTGCATACCACCCAGTTATCATCATTATAGGTTGTCAATGCCTTAGAATCGCTTAACATTATCTCATTTCCACATTTTAGGTTGTCAACGCCTTAGAATCGCTTGACATTACTTCATTTCACTTTACTTATAGGTAGTCAACGCCTTAGAATAGCTTGACATCATCTCATTCGTCACAGGCAGTCAACACCTTAGAATATTTTGACATCATATCATCATTATAGGTAGTCAACGCCTTAGAATTGCTTGACATTACTTCATTTTACTTATAGGTAGTCAACGCCTTAGAATCGCTTGGCATCGCATCATTTCATGTATTATAGGTAGTCAACGCCTTAGAACCGCTTGACATTATTCCGTTTTCGTCACCTAGGTAGTCAGCGCCTTAGAATAGCTTGACACATTTTCACTTATAGGTAGTCAGCACCTTAGAATAGCTCGACAGCGTTTTTGTTGCATAGGTAGTCAGCGCCTCCGAATAGCTGCACGCAATCAATGCGGTTTCGCACAACATGGAGAATTTCGTGAAGTCCAAAATTTTGGGGCATCACTCAAGCATCAACCAGACTTTTCACATCCACTACAAAGTCTAGTTGACGGGGGGCAATCTGTTATACACAAAATTTTGACCCCCTGGGTTAGGGTCTACGGGGTGCTGGTGTTGTGAAAGGCATTTTAATCAAGTAGTGAGGGATTCCGGCTCGATCAGCGTGTTCCATGGCATGGGGAACATCTTCGTCATTTTCAGGGGCGTTTTGGTAATCTTTAAAGGCTCCTCAGACCTCCTATAAGCTTTTTCTCTCCTCCAAAGGATGCCCAAATCAGCTTGAAACGCTTTGATATTTTAACCCATGATAGAGGATGACATTCTAAGCATAATGGCGTTGGAATTTTTATTTTTCGAGTTTCCAATAATTTTCTAGCAATTTCTGACTGAATTTGACAAGAAATTCAATTTAAAAATATTCCAACATTTAAAAAATTCGGTTCCACCTCAGGAAATTCATAATATCCATCCTTGACATGTGGTTAAAATTTCACAGCAAAATTCCTTTGGGAAGTCTTTTAATTAAAATACCAAAAAATCTTACTTTTACTAGATTTTCTTTATCTTTAAGAAAGTCTATATAAGGGGATAGGTTTTTGGATAAAAGGAGAACCTCATATGCTCAAGAACCCTAGAGAGTTAGAAAACACAGCCTCTCTCTCTCTCTCACGTTTTCCAACACCCGGCCACCCAAATCATACAGAAGATCCCCCGAAATCACCATCTAAACACGTTTTCCAATCCCCAAAGCACCAATAGTCATCAAAACGTGAAGAACAGCAAGAACAACCAACAACCAGAAGCTTGGTTCGAAATCCTTTCGGGTCTGCCATCAACGAAGCACTCAACGAATCCCGGTGTGAAGAATCATCTTGAATTCGAAGGTAAAACAGGTTACAACTCTACTTTTCTAATTCCCCACGACCTTATTAACTCTCTGTCAAATTTTGGGTTCAAACTAACATTCGTGCGCTTCTGTATTGCTGTTTGTTTAAGCTTCTGTCCAATAACGTGTTTACCAAGTTTCGTGCTTAATTCGAATTCAAATTGAAAACTTTCAATCACTAACGTCTTGTACATCTTTCAGGCTACACACCCACAAAATTTGAGCCCAAAACACCTTCGGGAACAGCCTCAGCGCCGCCGTCCGAGGGCGGTCCGCACCCACGGACGTCATGTCCGGGGTCCCAGACTCCTTGTCCGTAAGCTCGGACGCCCACGGACGGCGGCGGGATTTTTAAATTTTAAAAATTTAGGTTTTCGAATAATGTCCAGGCCCACAGACAGCCTGTCCGTGGCCCCGGACTTTACAATTTTCTGTTTTCTGTTTAATTCGACTTTTATTTTCATATAGGTTAACTGGGGTCCGTGGTCTCGGACATTAGGTCCGTGGCTACGGACGGAAACAAAATTTGACCTAATTTTGCCTCCGAAACCCTAGTTTAGGTAATTTTAATTTCCACTTTAATTTTCTGTCAAAAAAACGTTAAAAAAAAAAAAAAACAGAAGCGAGCACCTAGGTTAAAAACAACTTTGTAGAAAGCCGTAATTGAACCAAGTATAGGAAAAACGACCTAGGAAGGGTAATGAAAGTAATTTGAACCCTAGTTAAGTCGAATATCAAGCCCCCGAACCCGAACTCTCCTTTCCTAATTTGATCTAGGTTAAAATTAGGTGGCGACTCATAATAGGTTCCAGTGAGCTAGCTTAGGTTTTAATAATTATTGTTATATGACATAGTTATTAATCTTAGGCTATAAGTGGACCTAAAACCCGATTAGATCCCAATCAAGTTAATCCACATAGGATAGGGTTTAAAATCGAGGCTCACACAACCGGTTATATTTGTTCTCGTTGTGTATGTGTTTTCTTTACACTAACCCACGAGACTTGAGACTGTTACTAGCCAAGTTTAGTACTTACTGAGTTAAGGATAAGAGTTAAGTATTGGTGACTGTTGGTTAATACCCGTTAAGGTTTAACTAACACATGGTGGGTAAGATCTTTACTAACTGGAACTTGAGTGAGGAAACCCGGGACTGACTCCGGTCATGCATGCTAAGGAAAGGGGGACGGTATCTGAATCAGATCCGCCCTCCGCTTAAGGACTTGTCTTCGGACTTGTTGCCTAGGGCCGGTTGCCGGCTCAGCTACGCTGGACTCCCGTCCAAGGTAGGTGGCATTAAGATGGTGCGGTAGGATCACCTAAATCCTAGGTTTGAGATTAAGCTACAACCATTCCCTTTCTAGGAACGGTTTGTATACTGAGATTAAGATAAGGTTAAGACTGAGGTATGATAAGGAACTAAGGTTAAGGAATTCAGGACTAAGGAGGGGGTTACTAACCCGCTTGTTAAGGGAATGCTTGTGTCGTTCATTGTGTGTGAACTATGTATGTTCATCTGTGGATTGTTGTTTATTGCACTTCATATCATGCTTGTGTACTTAATCAATTTCCATGCTATCGACAATTAGTCATCGTAGCCCCGTTAGCTTGGGGGCCATGAGAGGGAGTACCAGCATTCGTGCTGACCCCCTTTGGGGGCTGTTTTTACACTTGCAGGTAAGAGGCCCATGAAGTCGCACCACGAGAGTAGGAGCGGTTAGACTTAGGATGGGTTGTTTATTTTGAGTACGGGTTGCACTTGTGCTCCCGTCTGTTTATATTGAAATTGATGTAAGTTTGTGGCTATGACTTAGATACTTAAACTCGGTTGGTTGGTGGTATTTTGGATGGTGATGTTTTGGTCGGTTGTTTACTTTGGATAAGTGTTGTAAATTGATAAGGCCGGTATATTCTAACGATCAGACCGTGGCAAGGTCCCGGTGTATGTTATTTCCGTTGTGACGAATTCGATTAAGTGTTAAGTTTTGCGACAACCACGATTGGCTTTGGACGGGGTGTTACAAAAGTGGTATCAGAGGGTAGTTACGCTCTGATCAAGAAATACCGGACATAAGGAACCACCGAGTTAGGATATAAGTTAAGAAATAAGTGATGGGTTAAGGGTGTGAGAAGTTAGAGTGAGTAGAGTCAGATGACCACTACTAAGTGTGGATCGTCTTTACAGTCTATGGACGTCATAAATTCGTTAACCAGAACAGAGGTGGATACGAATCTAATGTGAGTTGTGATTGTTCAGATGTCAGGAAGGAGAGGCCGAGGCCGTCCCAGAGGCGACGAGACTGAGATACCGGAAGGGCAGACGATCGCAGAGATCGTAGCTGCCGCCTTAGGGCATATGGGCTATCAGCCTGGTGTGGGTGCACCACCTCCACCACCACAACCCCGGGAACCGAATTGGGTGAAGAGCCTTGCAGACCTTCGACCCGCACACTTTAAGGGGGAGACCGATCCCGCCAAGCTTGAGGCGTATATCTCCGAGCTGAAGACCGCCTTCGAGACCCTTGACATCCCTGCTGGGATCAAGGTGCGTCTGGCTGCTTTCTATCTGAATGGGGCAGCAGGCGATTGGTGGAAGCTGGTGAGGGCCGAGCATGTGGCCAATCCAGAGTTCGGCTGGGAGCAGTACACCGCATTGCTACGAGCAAAGTACTACCCCACCCATGTCCAGACGAAGAAGCGCTTGCAGTTGGATGAGCTTAAGCAGACCGACAAGATGATGGTGGACGAGTATTACTCAGAGTTCACCGCCTTGCTCTGTCTTCTGCCAGGTCTTGGATATTCAGACCAGATCCTGGTGGACCGCTTCTATGGCGGGCTTAGCCATCGACTCCGCTACGACATGGGGCCGACGAGATACACTACCTTGCAGGTAATAAGAATGGTTGAGATTTGAGTAAGTAAATGAGTAAGATTTAGATTATGGAAAATAAGAGTGACTAATACTGTGGAAAGCAGGAGTGCTATCATGCCGCTGCTAAGGTTGAGATAACCGTCCAGCTGAGGGACGAGGAGAATGCTAAGAGGAAGAGTGTCGGTAAGAGCACGGAGAACCAAGGGCAAGGTGGGTACAAGAAACAGAAGTACCAGCCTCAGTCCCAGAATAATCAGAACCAAAAAGGGAAGGAGGAAAAGGAGAAGGCTCCGGAAGAGCCACTGAAGTTGGCATATGCGTATGCAGCTACACCCCTGCGCTCAAGGGTGCCAAAGGGTAAGGGGTTGATATTGAGTGAGATATGAGACAACTAGTAACCGTTTGAGATATGAGTACTAATATTGTGAATGATCAGGATCTGAGACTGAAAAGGGAGCCGGTGGTGGCTACCAGCAACGCTACATTTGTAGGTGGTGTCACAAGGACCACCCCGTGTAATACCCCAACCCGAAATCCAATAAACTGAACGGCGATCACTCCCGAATAAAATACAACTGCAGCGGAAATAAATACAACAACCGGGCGGTATTACAATGCCGTTGGCCACCCTTGTGACCAACAAGGCTAAGTCCAAATACAATCCTCAAATGTCACGGTCTGGAATACAGATACAACCCGAGATACTAGGAATCAAACTCAAAAGTACTATACTGAAATAAAACAAATAACTAATAGTAGACTCCCAAAGCTTGGTCTACCCCACCTACACTCAGTGTAGTGAACTTCTCAATCTTCAGGTACCTGAAAAATGGGGGTGCCCCCAAAGGGGCTCAGCAAACAATGCTGGTATGGAAAACGTGCAGCCCATCGTCTACCGGGCCACACCAACTACTTTGTCGAATACATGCAGTTCATTTTTATAAAGCTGTAAACAAGCATAGTCGGGTAATAACAAGTATCCATACAAGGACAATAATGTCACATAGAACAAGACACAGAAGGTCGAGTTAGCTGAACTGAAATTCTTTACTGATAGTCGGTCCACACAATGGGACTGACAGTTATAACTGAATATCTGAAATAGTGGAGGTATAGTGACCTCGTTATAAAGAAAGGTTGGGTATAAAAACCCCAGGAGATGACGTAGTCAAACCCTGAACTGAATGGCGTGGGAAATAAGAACCCACTAGAGGAATAAAGTCTTCCTCGAACTGAAGGGCATTTGAATCCCGGAAGGAATAAAGTCTTCCTCCCTACTGAATGTTCCGTCGCGACGTAGTAGGAGACGACCTGAGACAGGTACAACTCCCGTAGCATGCATGGCCAGATCCAACTGGGCTCCTCAATCTCGAAGTATATAATTGTTAAGTGTCATATAAAGACGTTAAACAAGAACACAATGTGTATTGTCAATTATCACGTTTAGGATAATGACGTATGTTATAAAGTGAAGTTAGTGAGAGACTTGAGTACAAGTCCTCGGTATACTGAAACGCAGGTATTTAATCCACTGGTATAGTAGTGTTTGTATGCGTGGGACATACACGTTGTAGTCAGCAACAATCACGCGCATAAAATAATACCACAGTGTGCAAGAGTAAAACAACAGTTTACATTAATTATCTTGGTCGTTATTTCAAACAACAGATAGCACACAAGCCAGTGTAATCCGTTAGAAAACAGGTTGCAAGAATCCCATACCGTTCACCGTAGGTCGCAGTTGATTATACCCTGGTCAACGTCTGGTCAAACAAAGTCCTAGAATAGGATTAACTGAGAGGGTTAATTTATGTTACCCTTATATAATAATTCTATTGGATCTTTTAACAAATCTCTTATTTGTTATTTCATTTGAGGTTTATTTCTTTTAATTACCTCATGATTTAATGTATAACTTATTTGTTATCCCTTTTTGATTTATTTATAAATCCTTTAATGTACATATGTATTCATATATTCATATACTATATTTGTTGTTTATTTTAATTGTCTAAGTGACATAACAACTTATAATTTTCTTAACTATATTTAAATGTCTTACAATGACATAATATTCTTATAATCCCCTTATTCTCCTTTTAGTCATAAACAATACTTATTGTTTCTTTTTAACTTCCTTATAACAGCATAAGCCATAGTTCTAATTCCATAATTCCTTTAATTAAAATTCTTTCTTCTAATTCCTCAAAATATCCATATAGGACCTATATTTATTTAAATCTAAATTATTACCCTTATATTTCGGTTATTTATAAATCAACCACATTAATTCATAAACTTTATATTTAAATTCTAATCTCATTATATTATAGAGTTTTAACTTCTTATTTAGCTAAATTACATAGTCACACTATTTTGGTATATAGCTTTTAAGTACTATAACTTTCAAAAATAACAACTTAGCCCCTTAAATTCTCGGCAATGATATTTTATTTCCCATAATTACAATTTAACCACAAAACCTTATAAACTTTGCATAATGCCTTATAAACTTATAGTTTTAATTTTAATTCTCCATAAATGCCGAATATATATATAAATTCTTAAATTACCAACTAACCCCAAATAATTCGGCTTAGGTCTTGAACTTTCCATTAATTACATTTTCACCCCAAAACTTTCTATTAGTTACTTAATAACTTATAAACTATAGTCTAAATATTTAATCCCTTAAAATTTCGAAAGTGAACCTAATAATTCTCTTAATTATGAATTCGCCCACTAATAAATTATAAACTTTCATAACAACTTTTATAAATTACATAATAGCCCAAAACTTTATAAAAAGTTATTTCAAAGCTTGTTTAAATTATCTAAAATTCTTAAACTTAATTCCTAACCTTATATTATATTATAATTACACCAAACAGCCCTTTAGCTCTCGGTTTTTAATATAAGTACACTAAACTTTGTAAAAATTACATTTAATCCACATAACTTAATTAATTAGTCATTTAGACACTAAAAGAATATTTTTTTTTGATCAGGAAGAATATTTTTAACTCACCAAACTTTATGATATAAATTTATATACCTAAGTAGCTCATTAAAACTTATTTATCAAGTAGAACATTCGGCCATAATTTAAATGAGACCTTATGTTATATAAAAGTGGATTTATATGTCTAAGTAATTATAAATAAATTCATAGGAGTCATATAACTCATGTATAAATTATTGTAATGTCTTATATAAATTCTAAGCTCAAAATAAAGCATTTTTGCCTAAGACTTTTCGGCCTAAATTTATTTGTAACATAAATGAATTTTGTGACACAAAAATGTGTCTTAAGGTAAATATTTTCTATATATGTTATAGTTTATTTTTTGGCATATAAAACCATATAATTTCGGTATTAATAAACCTAGGAGGTGTACATAATTTTTGTACAATTTTTAGAAGCTTAACAAAGCTTATAATATAAAGATTTATATAGTAAACTTACTCTTAACAAGGTGGTTAAGTGCTTGAACTTCTTCTTGAATCTCCAAGCTTTCTCCAAGGTAATATAGATGCTCCACTTCGGTTATATGCAAGTGGTGAAGGAGTTTTAGGAGTTAGATCTTGAATAAAGATCTTAAGTAGATTTGTAAGTATTTTTACAAGAGTTTACCTTAGACTTTTCTCCTTATGAATTCGGCACTCCTAAGGTAGATGAAGAACAAGGTTTCCTTCATGAAAATGAAGAAGGAAAGAACCTTAGAAGAAGTAGAACTTGGTTACACATAAAAATGTGCTTTAAGGATTTACAAGCATTAAAACTACCTTAAGATAACCTTGAGATGCTCCTTGGTTTAATGTTGGTTTGGACAACCTCCTTGGAGAACTAATTGATGTCGAACACTTGTTGTTAAGCTAGGAAGAGTTTTGCTTCAAGGCTTGACAAGAATTGCTAAGAAATTACCTTAAAGATGAAGATAGAAGTTACATATCCATTAATGGACTTAAGAGCTTCAAAGGAAGAAGATGAAGCTTAGAAGAGAGAGGAGAGAGCTTACCAAATTCGTAGGTGTGGAGTGCAAGAGGGGAAATGACACTAAACTTACGTATAAGGTAAGAGAGTGCCTTAGAATTTGATTTTTGTTTTGTTAATTTTTAATGTCAAATGACTATACTTTTTCCTTAGTTTATTACCTTGATTATTGGCTAATAAATGCCTCCTTTCCAGCATGAAAACCGGCCATGTGGTGTGACTAAGCAAGAGTTGGAAAGACAATTATTTTGGCTAGAAGACAAGGTAAGAAAAGGTGAGTATATTCCTTTGATTTTTCAATGCTACTTGGCTTGTCTTCTTCTTCATGTGGAGTCACGAAATGGAGGTCTGAATGGGGTTCAAAAATCGGCCATGAAGAGCCAAGGAAGAAGCTTGGAAGGTCACTTAGTTATTAAGAAAGCAAAAGAAGAGAATCTAGATCTACTTTTTGCTTTTAAGCATTTTGTTTGTATCTAGCTCACATGGCCTTATTCCTAAGCATTATTTCGACAGCTCTGGTCCATTAAGACCTACATACTTTGAAATTAAGTAATATAACACATGGGATGATGAGTCATCATGTTTTAAGCCTTTTATAAATTTTTAAAGCAAATTTTATACTAGTTTTTGCCCTTAAAATCGGCCCCTATAGAGAGCCTTGTTGACTAGTCACACCAACTGATTTAGAAGGTCATTTTAACCCTTTTTAAGATTACCAATTCGTGGCATGTCAAAAACTACAAGGTAATTGCGTAAAACGCATTTTCGTGACACCCGAAGGTGTGTTTTTGTGCTCTAAGGAAATTTTGGGAAACCAATTGTTCTTATGAGTTCCAAGTGTTTGTAAACACTTATTATAGTACATACACATATACCAAGATGTTACATTGAGTTATATGGGGTTATATCAACCCGTGACATAATTTACGGGCCATCGGGACACTCCCGGGCCAAAAAGGAGCGCTAAGAAAATCCTTTGGTTTTTGCTGAATTTTGAGAAACCACTTCGTGGGTTCTCTTTATTATGATTAATAAAGATGTTAGGAACTCAAGGAATTAATTTTATAGGAGTTCGTGCCACCTCGGCACTCCTCCGGACTTTTCATGCTTTAAGGAGCGGGCGTGAGCACTCCCGAGCGTTTTGCGTTTTTGACTGAATTTAGCTTAGGGAATATATTTGTATGTTCATATAATAATTGTATGACCATTTAGTTTGAATATTATAGGGTCATACTAGGTCATGTTTGACCATATGCTTCTAAGGCGTTTTAGCGTTTATGGTGAAACGACTGTTTTTACGTAACGTTTTCATGCATGAGTTTGCATGCGTACGTGAAATGATTTATATTTGGATTATATTCCAATAAATAATGATTAAATAATATTATTTAGATTTGGGGTATTTCACCCCGGGCTCGATTGCAAGGGGAATAAGGTGGAATGCAATTATTGTGGGGTATACGGACACCGAGCATATGAGTGCTTCCGTAACCCCGCTAGCAGAGCCTATAGACCCGAGACTAGGGGCAAGGGCAAGACTGTTCAGGGAGCTGGATCTGATAGTCAGAAGAGAGTGCAGCAAGCTGCAGACAAGAACCCACGGGTGACCCAGAAGTCGGGACCCACACTACACTTGGTGGACCGGGACGATGAGCCTGAACCCTCATCGCGGCCAGGTACCGCTATAACCATTTAGTAATAAAATTACCTGCTTACCGCATTATCATGCATGATTGGTGAATAATTGAGTTAAGTGAAAATGAGATGAGATTAGAACTTAAGTAAGATATAACCTACTACCACTTTAGGAAGCTTCAACATCTGCTATCCAATACCATCTACACCTAACCCGGAGTACACCGACATCGAAACCATAGACTTTCCGACCGAACAATGTCAGGTTATCCGCCCAGGTATGATTTTATTAAGGGGATACCTGACGCCCGAAGCGCAAATAGCCATCATCATGAAATGCAACCAACTAGGAATGGGACCGGGAGGTTTTTATACCCCGGAGTACATAGGGGGGGCAAGGGTGAAATTAAAAATGATGAGCTTAGGCAAGGATTGGAATCCGTATGCCAAGAACTACCAAACCACGAGGATGCAGGATGGAGTCTCACCACCGGGAATACCCGAAGAGTTCCATCCAGTTATTACACAAGTCATGGAGATCGCTCAGCAGTTGGAAGCTGAACCGATTCCAGACATACAAGCAGACATTTGCATTGTGAACTTCTACGAGAAAGATGGGCGACTTGGACTACACCAGGATAAGGACGAGACAATGGAGTCTCTCGAAAGAGGGATACCTGTAGTGTCTTGGTCCATTGGGGATGATGCAAAGTTTTTATACGGCGAGCAGAAGCGTGCGGACCGTGCAAATTAGTCGGTACTTAAGTCTGGAGATGTATTAGTTATGGGAGGAGAATCAAGGATGTTGTACCATGGGGTTAAGAGAATCAAGCTTAATACAACACCGTCAGCAGTGGTTAATGCGACGCATATGAAACCAGGACGGTTAAACCTAACCTTTAGACAATATTAATTATGTAACGCTTTGGTATGGGATAAGGAATGAGATGTAAGATTGAAGCACATGTTGTAAACAGGATGGTTATGAATAAAATAACAGTGTTGTTCATATAAATTGTTACGACTCTTGTTATACCATCAATACTCATGAAGCTTGTGAACACAATTAGGTCATGGACTCGGTACGGAAGGTGCGTTAAGCATACTTACAGAGGCACAGGCCGATGCCAGCGGCACTATCCTCACCGGCACCTTTCCGATTAATGGGATTGAGGCATCAGTTCTCTTCGACTCAGGGGCCTCGCATACCTTTGTCCCGGCATCTTTCGCGAGCAGGTTGGGGCTAGACGCTGATGAGCTACCCGACTTCATGGCTACGCTCCCATCTAAGGAGAAGGTTCGTTGCACTCGCTACTACCGAGGAGCCATTGTCAGAATTAAGGGGGAAGACTTTCCAGTCAGTTTTATTGAGTTCAGTGAGTTAGGATTTGATGTTATCTTCGGGATGAACTGGTTGGAGCGGCACAAGGGTCGTATCCTCTGCGCCGAGCATAGATTGCTGCTTAGGAGCCCGTTTGGGGTAACAATATCATACCGCCAGAGGCCCAGAGAGCCTTCGACTAAGATCATCACCGCGATGGCAATGTATAAGGAGTTGAGGAGAAAGGAAGAAGTGTACCTCTGCTATGTACAAGACATAGAGAGAGACCCCGAGTTCGACCCCGACTTACCGGTAGTGTCGGAGTTCCCCGATCTATTTCCACGGGAACTGCCCGGCATGCCACCCACTCGGAAGGTAGAGTTCACCATCGAGCTGCTCCCTGGTACTGGACCGATAGCCAAGGCACCATACCGCATGGCTCCGGCAGATATGAATGAGTTAAAGGAACAACTGAAGGACTTGTTAGACAAAGGGTTCATAAGACCCAGTCTATCACCATGGGGAGCGCTAGTTCTCTTCGTGAAGAAGAAGGATGGTAGTCTCCGCCTCTGCATCGACTACAGAGAGTTGAATGCAGTGACAGTGAAGAATAAGTATCCACTACCCCGCATTGACGATCTGTTCGATCAGTTGAAGGGAGCATCTGTGTTTTCCAAGATTGATCTCAGATCGGGGTATCATTAGATAGCCATTAAGGAGGGAGACATTGAGAAGACGGCATTCTAGACACGATACGACCACTATGAGTTTACAGTGATGCCGTTCGGTTTGTCGAACGCACCGGCGAAGTTTATGGATTTGATGAACCGCTTGTTCCGGGAGCAGCTGGACAAGTCGGTTGTGGTGTTTATTGATGATATATTGATATATTCGAGATCTAAGGTTGAACATGAGGAACACTTGAGGAGAGTATTTGAGATATTGAGGGAGAACCAGCTATATGCTAAGTTCTCCAAGTGTGAGTTTTGGCTTGACCAGGTCTCTTTCCTAGGTCATGTCATCTCAGATGGTGGGATCTCAGTGGATCCAACAAAGATTGATGCCGTACGTACTTGGCCAAGGCCGAAGACTGTTACCGACATCCGGAGCTTCCTCGGTCTGGCAGGTTACTACAGGAGGTTTGTTAGGGATTTCAGCAAGGTCGCGAAACCGATGACCAGTCTGATGAAGAAAGATGCACCGTTCTTATGGACGGCTGACTGTGAGAGATCATTTCAGAGTTTGAAAGACTCACTGACCACTGCACCGGTTCTGACCATTCCAGACGGTACAGAGGGATTTGAGGTTTACTGTGATGCATCCGGCAGAGGGCTGGGTTGCGTGCTCATGCAACATGGCAAGGTGGTGGCATATGCCTCACGCCAGTTGAAGAAACATGAGGAGAACTACCCCACACATGATTTGGAGCTGGGAGCTGTAGTCTTCGCATTGAAGATATGGCGCCACTATTTATACGGGGTTAGTGTGATGATCTACACCGATCATAAGAGTTTAAGATACATATTTACTCAGAAGGAGTTGAATCTCAGACAGAGGAGATGGTTAGAATTCTTGAAAGACTATGACATTGACCTCCAATACATATTTACTCAATCAAAGAGCACACTCACTCCATTCGCTAGTTTCTTTCTCCAGCTTGGTTAATGAGGTGCGAGAAGCTCAGAGGAAAGATGAGTATATGAGAGAGGTCAGACAGAAGCTGACAGATGGTACTTTTGAGGGTCAGAAATATGACTTCAGACTTCACGACGATGATCTGATCAGACTTAAGGGCCGGTTATGCATACCACGGGGCAACACGGATCTGAAAGACCGTATACTTAGGGAATCACACTGTTCTTCAGTTTCCATCCATCCGGGAGCCTCTAAGATGTATAAAGACATGAAGAGATACTTTTGTGGTCGGGGATGAAGACAAATGTTACCGAGTTCGTCTTAAGGTGTCTCACATGCCAAAAGGTGAAATTCAAGCACGACGACCGGGCGGAATGGTACAGTCGATGCCAGTTCCGGAGGGAAGTTCCATGATATCTCCATGGACTTTGTAGTTGGACTCCCACCTGCTAGGGGAGGTCTCAACATGATATGGGTGGTGGTGGATCGCCTTACCAAGTAGCCCGATTCATACCGATGAGGATACTTGGAAGGTGACCAAATTGGCTGAGTTGTTTGAGAAGGAAATTATGAGGCAGCACGGGATACCGAGACCATAGTGTCATAGAGATACCAGATTCCTTTCGAGGTACTAGAGAGCTACCAGGGAAGCGTTGGGTACAGAATTGAAGCTGAGTACCGCGTTCCATCCTCAGACAGATGGTCCAGACTGAGCGTACTATTCAGACACTCGAGGACATGCTGAGGGCATGTGCCTTAGACTTCCAGGGCAGTTGGATTGACAAATTGCATCTGATCAAGTTTTCATACAACAACAGCTATCACGCTTCGTTCAAGATGGCACTTTTTCAAGCGTTGTACGGTAGACCATGTCGTACACCGCTCTGCTGGGATAAGTCGAGTGAGACGGTCATTATAGGACCAGAATATTTAGAACAAGTTAAGGCTGAAGTTCAGCAAATCAGGAGAACATGAAAGCTGCTCAAGATAGGCAGTCTTGCTGATGTTCGACGACGAGACCTGGAGTTCGCGTGGGCGACCGGTATTTTGCGAGTTTCACCAATGAAGGGTGTATTCAGATTGGTCAGAAGGGCAAATTAAGCCCGAAGTTTTGTTGGTCCTTATGAGATACGGAGCGGGGGCCCGGTTGCTTACAGGTTGAATTTACCTGTTGAACTGGGTAAAGTGCATGATGTTTTTCATGTTTCAACAGCTAAAGAAATACATGTCCACCCCTCCCATGTGTTAGAACCTGAGAGGTTTACATTAGAACCGAATATGAGATCCATGTTGATTCCTCAGAGAATCTTGAATAGTAAGACTAGGGACACTCGCCATAAGTCAGCGCGACTGGTGAAGGTTCTCTGGTCTAACCAGGATGTGAAGAGGCCACGTAGGAATTAGAGGATAAAATGAGGGCGAAGTACCCTTCTTTGTTTACTGACTAGATCGTCTGTATAGGGTACGGGGCGTACCCCTTTTTAAGGGGGGTAGAGCTTCCTCACTTTTGAGTTAGGAAACGAACTTGTTGTCATTTGTTTGGTTGTTTAAGATGTGATTTTGTGTAAGTTGCTACACTTTGGTGATGAGTTTGAGTTATGTATAATACTTATGTATTGTATTTGTGATTGACCTTTGAGTCTTGAGATGTGTGTATGAGAATATAAGATGTGGTGTTAAGATTAAGAGAATTGAGTACCGTGAATGGTTAAGCATATATGTGAACTTTGGGGACAAAGTTCTTTTAAGCGGGGTAGATTGAAATACCCCAAACTTAGATATGGTTTTAACTGAAAAACTAAGGTATAAGAAGGCTAAATAATGCCTTAGAAACATTAAGAAACCATTTTAATCAAAGAAATATAAGGAAACACCAAAAGAGCAGTTTAAGCCAAAAACATGCTCTAAGCTTGGAGAGACTTGGGTGAGCACCCAAATATCATTCTAAGACCATAGTAATATCCTAATGGTAATTTTAAGTTAATTACCAAAGAAAACCAAGCTTGAAAACAAGTTAAAACACAAAATGTGCTTTAAGGAGTCTTAAAGCACATTTTTGAAAAATTGTCTTAGAAAGGGGTTTTAAGTGGCTAAATGCCCATTATTACTCCTTAATTAACATGTGTGCTAATTAGTATCATATTAGGAAGTCTAAATCAATGGGAAATCAAAAATTTCACAAATATGTGCACTAATTTGTGAATAGTAACCAAATAGTGCTTAGTTTAGTCTTTAATCAATTAAGTCTAATTAATTGGTCAAACAAGACCATGACCAGCCTAATTAATGAAGGGGGCCGGTTTTCTAAGGGTGTGAGTCACCAAGAGTAGCCAATTAATGCTAGAAGAAAAAGAGAAAAACAAGTTATTACTATTTGCTTTTAAGGAATCAAATATCTTATATGCCATCTCTCTCCTCCTTTCTTCATTCTTCACCTTCTTCATCAATTTCTCTTGCTCTCTTTCTTCTCTCTCACGTAAGAAGCAACCTCCATGCTAGCTTCATCTTCTTTTGCCCACATCTTGCTCATTTAAGCTCCAAAATCAAAACCAAGCACATATATCTCTTAGTCAGCTCAAGCTCTTTCTTTCTATCTTTTCAAAACTTCAAGAGCCTCATTTTGGAGCCAAGGCAAATCACCATTAGAGGAGGAAACTCATGCTTGGAGACTCCATTAGCTTCTCCATTCTCTTAAGGTAAAGAATATGTAAGAAAATCTAGGTTTCCATCATTTCTTCCCTTGTCCGAAAATTTGTACTCATGGGACTCCATGTTTATGCCTTGTTCTAGCTTGTTTTCTACTCTCCAAAGGAAAAAGGAGGTCCTTCTTGCTTCATATCCAAGCTTGTCTTGAGAAACCAAGGTAAAACAACCACCTTAATACCTTAAAGCACATTTTAACCTAGGGTTTGTTCCTTAGGGTTAATGTATTATCTAGCACTCATTGGAGTCATTGGATATTGGTTAGAACATTGACATGGAGAACTTGGTTGGTGACCGAGATTGTTCAAGGAAAAAGTCTAAGGAGGAAAGTTTGTGAGCTTGTAAAAGAACAAGGTAAATTACTTACCTTAAGGTGTTTTATTGTTTAAGGGAATGTGATTTAGATATGTGATGAGTTTAATGTAGAGTTTACAGTAGAAAAGGGCTATATATAACCTAGGAGAAACAATGACTATGTTTGAGAACTTGTGACTAAGGAGCCAATGAGAAAAGAGATAGTCAAACAATGTTGAGATGAATTACAAGAAGCATTATATTTCAATGGGAGCCTTGTTGTGTGTATTTGCAGGTTAAAGGCAAATATATGTGGAAATTCAGTGGTTAAGATTATTGTCATTTAAGGGCCTAAGTGCCAAGCATTTTAAGTTTATACACTATATGATGATATGGTGTAGTTTTGGTGTAAATTGTGTGTTAAGATGTTGTAATGAGAATTTGAGTGATCTTGGTTGCTTGATGGTGAAAAACCAAGTGTTTGGGTGTAACAATATACTAGGGAACCCATTGCAAAATTTAGTGAAGAACCTAAGTGTTTTAGATGTTCTAAGGAGATTTCATGACTAAGGAAGTACTAGGAAGTTTTAGAGGTTGTCTTGATGAAAAAGGGTGAGTTTAAGGTGTATAATGAGTTAGAATGACCTAGACATGATCATGGAGGATTTAGGAATCAAATGAATGTACTAGTGTATTTAGGACTTAGGAAATGTTGGTAAACAACTAGGAGGGAAATGATGTGTTGATGGATGGAGGCACAAACTTGTGTAGAAACTTTAAGTAGTTGCATAAAAGAGTTTTAGATGGTGAAAGATGCTTGGGAGATGATGTTATGGTGGTGAGGAAGCATTTGGCATAGTGGTTATATTAGGTATGAACCACCACCTAGAAACCTAGTGAAAAACATTACAAGTGTTGGCATGATTACAAGGAAAATGCATAATGACTAAGGTGGATGTTGGAGAGGGATTTAATGGGTTTAGTGGAAGGCTTAAGGTGTATTTGAGGTGCCCAAATGAGGTTAGAACATACTAGGGAGTAAGAGGAGAAGTTTGGAGTCAAATGGGAATTTTAAAACAAGGTTCTAGAGCCGACCGACCTTAGGGACCGGACCTACAAGGTCGGTCGAGCTCAGTTTACCCTACCGGAAGGAGTTTCTGGAACCAACCGAACTTGGGGACCTGACTTACAAGTTTGGTCAGGCTTGTATTTTGTATACGAATTAAGTCTCTGGAATGGACCGACCTTGGGACCGAACTTGCAAGGTCGGTCATGCCTATAATTTTGTACGGGAATTGGTCTCTGGAATCGACCGAACTTGGGACCGGACTTGGCAAGTTCGGTCGGGCTTAAATTTCCCACGGGGAAAACTCTCGGGAATGGACGACCTTGGGGACCGGAATTGCAAGGTCGGTTGGGGTAGAATTTTCAAACGGTAATATGTTCTGGAATGGACCGACCTTGGGTAAGGTCGGTCGGTAAGATCGGTCGAGCCAAAACCAAAAAAAAAAGAAATTTTAAATTCTAAGGATGTTAATGGGTAGTAAGGTATGCCATTGGTAGGGTAGTAATGATTAGGACCCTAAGAGCCTAAGGGAATAAGTTAAGTTAAGTATAAACCTTAATGTTTAAAGTTAAGTTTATAAGGTTAAGTGGCAAAGACTTAAGAGGGTATCGAATGGGAATCTTTAGGGACTAAGTGAGTTAAGTAAGGTGCAAATAACTAATGGCCTAAAAATGAATCAATGTTTTAGGTTTGTGAATTGGGACCCTGGAGAAGGTTAAACAAACGACAGGCGACGGTGAACGGTACAATTCTTGTGACCTGCTTGCTAACGAGGTGTCCCTCGGCTTGTGTGCTATCGTTTACTTGCTATGTCTAAGACAAGATAAAGCATGCAACCGGTTATATTTGTTCTCGTTGTGTATGTGTTTTTTACACTAACCCACGAGACTTGAGACTGTTACTAACCAAGTTTAGTACTTACTGAGTTAAGGATAAGAGTTAAGTATTGGTGATTGTTGGTTAATACCCGTTAAGGTTTAACTAACACATGGTGGGTAAGATCTTTACTAACTGGAACTTGAGTGAGGAAACCCGGGACTGACTCTGGTCATGCATGCTAAGGAAAGGGGGACGGTATCTGAATCAGATCCGCCCTCCGCTTAAGGACTTGTCTTCGGACTTGTTGCCTAGGGCCGGTTGCCGGCTCAGCTACGCTGGACTCCCGTCCAAGGTAGGTGGCATTAAGATGGTGCGGTAGGATCACCTAAATCCTAGGTTTGAGATTAATCTACAACCATTCCCTTTCTAGGAACGGGTTTGTATACTGAGATTAAGAAAAGGTTAAGACTGAGGTATGATAAGGAACTGAGGTTAAGGAATTCAGAACTAAGGAGGGGGTTACTAACCCGCTTGTTAAGGGAACGCTTGGTCGTTCATTGTGTGTGAACTATGTATGTTCATCTGTGGATTGTTGTTTATTGCACTTCATATCATGCTTGTGTACTTAATCAATTTCCCATGCTATCGACAATTAGTCGTCGTAGCCCCGTTAGCTTGGGGGCCATGAGAGGGAGTACCAGCATTCGTGCTGACCCCCTTTGGGGGCTTTTTTACACTTGCAGGTAAGAGGCCCATGAAGTCGCACCACGAGAGTAGGAGCGGTTAGACTTAGGATGGGTTGTTTATTTTGAGTACGGGTTGCGCTTGTGCTCCCGTCTGTTTATATTAAAATTGATGTAAGTTTGTGGCTATGACTTAGATACTTAAACTCGGTTGGTTGGTGGTATTTTGGATGGTGATGTTTTGGTCGGTTGTTTACTTTGGATAAGTGTGTAAATTGATAAGGCCGGTATATTCTAACGATCAGACCGAGGCAAGGTCCCGGTGTATGTTATTTCCGCTGCGACGAATTCGATTAAGTGTTAAGTTTTGCGACAACCACGATTGGCTTTGGACGGGGTGTTACAGGACTCAAACGCGGACAGGAGTTAATTTCGCTAGGACGCCCATGTCCGCACGCGGACAGAAATGCGGACGCGTGTAGATCTCGTAAGGACACCCTGTCCGTATGCGGACTCAAACGCGGACGTCACACAGAGATGAAAAATAAAAATCATGCGCACTGATAATTGTGCTTTCGGCGCAATTGTCAGTCGATTAAGCCCATACTCCGTCTAAATTAAGCCAGTTCCCATGCTCAATCAACGCCTACCCAACTCTCCACTAACCTATGTTTACTGCTAAGCCATTTAAACCCCTCCTCAGCCTTCATTTCAATTCGCACCGGACATTCGTCTACATCTCTCTCCATCCTCCTCCATCTCATTCCATTCATCTGCTCATCCTCATATTAATTCCTCCGTACTCACATCCATACCTACACTCAAACACAAATACACTTCACATCACTCACGTTTTTATCCCAATTTCTTCACCCAAAATTCACAAATAAGCTTCCGCACACACGCCACATAAAATATCACGGCCGGATTTGTGTCCGGCCCACCCCATCCGGACGTCTCACAAACTTGCCCGAAATTTCCATTTTCACTCCATTTCACCAAATTCACTCCATTATCACCAAATCCAACCTCTCAGCCGGCATAGCGCAAGGACAAAGGGCGGAGCGAGCGAGAAGATCTTCGTAACAGATGATTTCTCTCAACTCTCTCTCATTTATGATTTTAATCGCTATGTCTAGCTAAGAGGATATACTCTAGGGGAAGGGATGTTGTAATTAGTTAAACTCTGCATTATTTTACTGCTTTATTGAGGACTATTTGGATGTTCAGGTTAATGCTTTTTAATTGCTTTTAATAAACGTCTGAATTATTATAAGCCCTTGAATCATGTTATGATCAGATAAGGTGATTAGCATTGATTGTCCTATTAACCAGTACCTGTGATAATTGCAATCGGATAGATAGATTAGCCATGAGGCTTTAGTCCGGACCAAACCAGACTAGTAATTTGTGCAATAAAACCATCTAGATATACTTGCTAAGTCTAGACTAGAACTACATGACCTGTCTAGATGAGCTATCTGGAATTAGGACTTAATATAGAATAGACAATTGAGAATTACAAGCCAATCCAAGGTCTCCGTTTAAGTAGTAGAATATGCAGAACTTAGCTAGTAAAACAACTCCCTGAACCTAGAGTACCGTTCACACTCCCAAATCTATCACTTTAATTTACCTGCTATTTACTTTCTTGTTATCTAATTAAACCCCAAAACCAAAACAAACCCCTTTTGAATTACCCACTGTCTTAGGCTAGGCTTATTTACCTCAATTCCCGAGGATTGACACCTGGTCGCTTCATAATTACTATACTACTGCAACCGGGATTTTTGCAACCCGACGATCTATAGATTTGTTGATTTCTAGGATTATTTCTTAGTATTTAATATATCAAATAAATCATTTGCAAAATGGCGCCGTTGTCGGGGACTTGAATTTGTCTAGTCCCTAGCCTTGGTTAATTCGTTACTTTATTGCAACACCCTGTTTATGATTATTTGTTTTGTAATTTATTTTGTTTTAAGTTTAATTTATTTTGTGTGCCATTTTATACAATTTTTTTCATTACTGTCATTTAATTTCAGTTATAATTTTTCTGTCATTTAATTTTCAAGTACTATAAGCTCATTGTCTTGGTTATTTAAATTTTATTTCCTTGTTTACTTTAGTTCTAAATTCCACGCATTTTGTTCCTCTCTGGCTGATTATAGGCACCTAGTGGATGCGCAGAACGTGTTCAACTAGTCCTCCGGATACAGACTTCGACCCCGAAATCGAGAGACTTTACCTCCAAGCTTTGAGAGCAAGAAGACAGCTTGATTTCAACATGGCAGCAAACCATGACCAGCTTGGAGGAGGCCCAATCGCCCAGTACACGATGGGAAGAATAAACAGACCACCAGCCACACCGAGAAGAGGCACAGTGGTTTTACCTCTCTAACTGCAAGAGCTAGTGCAGATTGGCGAGAGGATAAACCGCCCCCATTACAATCCAATGCTGTTCGACAACCACCCTGCATGACCTTTTCAGGTGCCGACCCAGGGGATGCATTAGACCACGTACATCGATTTCTAGTGCACTTTGACTCCCCCTGGGTTTATCACAAGGCTTGGAGGATATGCCAGACTGAGCCTGTTCCAGCACAGCCTATCTGGAGAAGCTTCGAAATGGTTCCATCGACTACCGCCAGGCATCATTACCACCTGGGAGCAGATGACGGAGAATTCTATGAGAAGTACATTCCCATCTCCAGGACACTACAGATGATTGACGACCTGATGGCATTCAGACAGATGGGTAGCGAGACAGTCTGCGAGGCGTGGGACCGATTCAAAGAACTACTCCGCCAGTGCCCTCACCATGGTCAGGATATCACTTCATTGGCTCAGGGATTCTTCCAAGGGATAAAAGAGGAAAACAGAGGCGAGATAAGAGCTGCCCTAGGAGGGAACCTACTAGCAAAAAGCGGTGAAGATTTTATGGCATCTATGGAGTCCTACTGTGAGGAGCTTCGCCAATGGAGCAGCAATGGGGGCAGAGTATTCTCAATAGGTCACAGTTCTTCCCGAGCTCCAGACCCGATGATAGAACAGATAGCCGCCGAGCAAGCACAGCTGAAAAACCACGATGGGAAGCATGGCAAAAATGCTCGAACAGCTCACAATGGGCCAACCCCTAGGCAATCCACCAAGCAAATTTCTACAAGTGTCATGAAGTCTGTTGTTTCTCAGTGTGGGGATGCACATGAATATGAGGACTGCCCACTGGTAGCCGAAATGAAGCAAACTGAGGAGGCCAATGTCATAGGACAATTCAACAACAAGCAACCCTGGGTGCAGAATCAACACCAAAATCTCAGGTACGGTAATCTGAACAATGCACTAAATTCACATCAGATGGAGCCTCAAAGGACGAACTAGGGGGGACCACCAGGCTTTGCTAGGCCTCAGTATAATCAATTCAGGCCACAGTAGTCTCAGGCTCAGCAACCGTCATTGAGCTCAAAAAATGCCAGTCTGAAGGAAATGGTGGATAAATTGATGGCTTCTCAAGAGCAGCAAACTGCAATCAATCAGAGTCTGACAGCTAGTCGGCAGAAATTAGAGAATGCCATGGTCGAGATGCAGGGAACAATGAGCCAGTTGACTCAGTTCTTCTTACAGCAGAGACCTTCTGGATCACTGCCTTCCCAAGCAGAAACCAATCCTAAGGAGCAGTGAAGGCAGTATCGGTCTCAGACTGTGAGGATTCTGGAGAAGTGGCAGCAGTTATCCTAAGAAATGGAAGGAACTTAATCAAAGACAAAGTGGCAGGAGACCATACTGATGAGGAGACCGAGCCCCTTTCTAATACCGCCGGTGCACCATCAGGGCATCCCGCCCCTCCTGAGGTAGAACATGAGGAGATCCAGGCTCCTATTCCTTCTTCCTCTCATACAACTGTTGTTTAAAATACAAAAGGAAAGACATCTGCAAAAGAATTGCCTTTTCCAAACCGTCTCAAAGAGCGAGGGCTCGATGAACAATTGGAAAATTTTTAGACGTCTTTCGAAAGCTGACTATCAATATTCCTCTTACTGATGCGATTAAATAGATGCCAAATTATGCTAAATTTGTGAAGGATCTGATTTCGAACAAGAGGAAATACAAGGAGAAGGACACCATTCAGCTGACCGAAACCTGTTCAGCAGCTATCCTACAAAAGCTGCCTCCAAAGCGTGGTGATCCTGGTCAGCCCATTATCCCTGCTCGATTGGAGACATGGATTGCGGATACGGTCTCTGCAATCTAAGCGCGCATCAACTGATGCCATACAATATGTTCAAAAAGCTTCATGCGGGTGAGCTCGTTCCCATTCATTTCAGACTCCAGTTAGCTGATAGATCATCGATCACACCAAGAGGTATGGTAGAAAATGTAGTTGTTAGTGTGGGTAAATTTTTCTTCCCAGCTGATTTTGTGATCCTCGACATGGATGAGGATGTTTTGATACCTCTGATTCTTGTAGACCTTTCCTTAGAACTGCAAAGACTGTTATAGATGTTGACAAGGGAAAGATTACCTTGAAATTTCATGATGAAGAATTAAGCTTTGATATTAATAAAATGATGCAGAAAAATACTTCTTCTCATGCTGTTTTCTCTACTGATTTAATTGAGAATTTTTATGATTTTGAGGATGACTACATCCGTACATGTGAGATTTTGTTTTTCAGACGGTGGTGTTTGCATAAAGTGTAGATGTGCACACACGGACCTTGCGTTCCAAGCTCTGGTTTGAAGAGAGTCAAGCTAACAACGTCCGGGAGGAATTTGAAGTGGAGCGATTGTCTCATAGTAATTATATAGATACCATTCAGATGGAGATATCTAAACAGGTGCATGCGCGAACTCTGACATTGAAGAGGGAGCTTGACAACGCCCGCTCACTGTGTACGAAGCGGAGCGACGAATACGAGGCTAAGCTGAAGAAGTTGAGGGAGGAGAACTTCTCTTTGAGGGGCCAAGTCCAAAATTTTGAGATCAAGGTTGCTTCCTTGAGAAAAGTAAAAAAGTCAATTTGTTGGGAGGGGTGGTGCCCAGTTGTATGATCTTTCTGACTTGGAGGTATTGCTGGGACAGGCTGTAGCTACTCATAAACAAGAGGTAAGCGGTCTCTTACATGACAAGTCTATCTTGTCTGAGTGGAAGACCGCTTTTGAAAAGGAGCACCAAATTATTGAGCAGGAGAAGGTTGCTCTTAAGCGGGAGAACGCCGCTCTTGTTGAAGAGAAAGCAAAGCTGATCCAAGAGCTCAGTGATATCTCTGATGAGAGAACATCTTTTGAGAAGGAGCGGGCCTCATCTGAGGGGAAGATAAAGACAATGTCACAGGAGAATGTCGCTCTTGTTGCTGATAAGGAGAGACTGACTCGAAAAATCAATGCTTTCTTTGGTGAGCGAGTGGCTTTTGAGAAGAAGGTGATGATGCTGGAGGAAAATGTGGCCCTGCTGCGATCCAAAAACTCTAAATTGGCGGCGAAGGGTATTCTCCCCCTTTCTCACAATTTGCTTATAATTATTTTTATTATATTTTCTTTGTTGCTAATTTGGCTCCTTGTCAGGCCAAATTCAGAGAGTCTCCTGAAGCATATGGAGAAACTCAGTCTTCGGGTCGACAGTATTGATCAAGAGTTTATTTTTGCCAACACGAATCTGGACCGGTAGTGGGCCTTGGCTTAAGATCTCGAGATCAGGTTTCCAACCATGTGGCCTACTCCCTGAAAACTCGAGAGGACTTGCAGAAACATAGCACTACATTGCTTACCTGAAGGAGTTTTTTGCCTCTCAATGTGGAAATATTGCCAGCTCATGCCACAAGGTTGTCTCGAAGTATTTTGTGGACAAGGTGAGTTTCTGGACGACAATCTATACAAGGAGTTTGAGTTTAAGAAGATTGTTAAAAGTGGCTTGTTCTTGTTACTTTGAATCCTTGCCTTTTATTTATTGTAGTTGCACCAGTTGCTAAAGACGGGTCGTTGTCTTATGCTGTGATCGATGATAGGTCGTTGCTTTATGGCATGACCGGTCATCGCTTTGTGCCATGACCGGCCATTGCTTTATGCCATGACTGGTCGTCTGTGACCGGTTGCTGAATTTTAAGGAAAAGGGGTCACCGGTCATTAACGACCGTTCGTTACTTATTTTCTTTTTTTAAAAAAGGGGACCGGTCGTGAATAACAACCGTCGTGTCCCCCTCTTTTGTTTTCCCATCTTCGCTTTTGGTAGCCAACAACGGTACTTGTGCGATCACACCTAAAAGAGTTTTTTTGAATGCTTTGATCAAGGTATGGTGTGGCGTCCCACACCTAGTGATTCACCCATTACAGGTGACCAGAGCTCCTGATGGATCCATAAATGGGTTTTTTCGTTTTGTACGCTTGGCCGAGCGCAATAGCCCAAACCAAGGTGGTGTTATTCAAGGCACGATAACCTGTATTTCAAGGCACGATAGCTTGTATTTCAAGGCACGATAGCCTTTATTTCAAGGCACGATAGGCTGTATTTCAAGGCACGATAGCTTGTATTTCTAAGCATGATAGCCTGTGGGACATAGCTCGGGTGTTTCTTTCAAGGCATTTCAAAAAATGACTTCTTTTATTGATGCAATTGATGCTTTACATATAGTATTACACTTAGAACTCCTTTAAACACTCCGCGAGCCAGGAATGCGGCAATTCATACCCCTCGACATTCTTTAAGCGATATGAAGCTCGCCCAGTTTTTTGATGAACGACGTATGGACCTTCCCACTGGGGGTTGAGTTTCTTAGGCTGCTTTGCTTCTCCTAAGACTAGCTCTCCCAGGATGAAGCTTCGCTCTTTTACTCTACGATGAAATACTTTTCCACTTTATTTTTGTCTTCCCCATTCTAGCTATTGCCATGGCTCTTGTTTGCCCAAGCAGGTCGAGGTGGTCTTTTATTCCTTCGCTGTTCAGCTGTTCATCATAGGATTCCCAGCGAACTGAAGGGACAATAATTTTGGTCGGGATGACTGCTTCCAAACCGTATGCTAACATGTACAGTGTTTCGCCGGTAGGACCTTTTTCTGTTGTCCGATAGGACCAAAGGACTTAAGGCAACTGTAACACCCCATCCAACAACAACACACTTAACAACAATCTGCAGCGGAAAATGTACTTCATCACATTACTTAACTCATTGGTGTTACACGCCGTTAACCACCCACGTGGCTAACAAGGCTATTACATATACATTGTATAGGTCTGATGGACTAGATTCCCGAGCGACTACACATTGCTATCCCTTTTTCATTAACAACAAAACATACACCTTCCAACTGTACCGAGTATTTACCAACTGATGCCGATAACAATTTTGGTCTTACTACACCTACTGTACACATAACTTATTAATAACTTAAATGATTACCCAGGTACAAACGACTACCCCGTCCTACTCTCGAACGGCTTCCAGCTCCTTGTACCTGAAAAAGGAAAAGAAGAGAAGGGTGGCCCCCAAGGGGCTCAACACCTTTGCTGGTATGGTAATCCCGCAGCCCGCATGCTACCGGGGCCACGCACAACTAATTGTCGTCTTAGCATGCGGTTGATTTTATTTGAATCATGCATGTAAACTTAAACACACAACACATAACATTCCACCTCAATGGGCTCAACAAATAGATAACACCACCTTACTTGATAAGTCACTCATGGTGTTCATTACCCCTAGAGTGTTCCTCCTCTAATGGAGCTAATTCCTTAATAGATGACACTTACCCATTAATCGGGTTATCCTTAAACGCCTCTTATCACAAACTGGGATTCATATCCATGATCCACATACTCCACATTTTACAACATATAACATACATCACATAACACACTTTTCATGTTTCAACGTGCACATAATAACATCGCAATGGGAATTGCAGTACAACAACATTACATAACATAACGGGAACGGTTCTCTTAGGAACCGACCCTAACATAGTCAATTCACTGGTGAGCCTAGAGAATGATGTCACCCTCATGATAAACTCGTTATACAACACTCATTACCGTCCCAATAGTCGGACGAGTAACTTAAGTTAAGATGGTTCGGTTTTGTGACCCGAACACACCACACAAACACATGTTCCCCCTAAACCGATCATAAGTAAGAATAGTAAAGCTTTGGAGTAAGCTAATGGGAGATCATAACCCGTGAGGGAAACAACCATAACAGAGAAGGGTAAGGCTAAAAAGGATACCCACTCCCAAACAACGCGCGACCGGCCTAACCGGATTCCTCACCCCTGTTAGTACATACTCACTTTAGATACTAGTTAGAACCCCAATATGGAGTCTATCACATCCACACATCATACAGTATTACAACTGGGTTACACATACAAGGGAGGTCCCTACATACACACAAATATCACACAATTAACACATGCATAGCCGTGGTTAGAACGTCCCATGGTTCGGGTCGTTTAATCAGAATACCGAACTCCCATGTGCTCCTAGACTCAGTTAACTAAGGTTTAACACTTCCGAGGTTAAATGGTATCGGAGTTGAACACGCCACATAAATGAATTACTGTAAACTCATTACATGTTTTATCTTACAACGTGGCAAGCATACAGAAAAACACATTGGCATACAAGCCGGTGTAATCCGGTAGGACACAGGTTGGAAGAAAACCATACCTGTCACCGGAGTCCACTCTATCATGTCCACTTATGTTCCTCGAACAATTCTCGAACAACTGGTAACATTACATGTACTTTTATTAATACCGGGGTAACATGATTGTTTAAAGTCTAATGCTCATAACTTATCCCCCGTTAACTTAGTTAAATAACTTCACATTTTAACTTGTTTTACTTTTACATTTTAATACAACTTTTCCCCCACTAAATTGTCATTATAGCTCACTAGGGTTTACTACTTAAACCACACTTAGTTTGTTTTTTTTTACATGTTTTGGGTCGTCCGACCCACCGTCCGACCCACAACTAGGTCGGACCGTTCCAGAAACTTTTCCGTCTTTCAAATCCAACTGTCCGACCCATGTCCGACCCAAGACCTCTGGGTCGGACCATTCCAGAAACATCAACGGGTGAATTAACTGGGCTGTCCGACCCACCCTGGGTCGGACCACTGGGTCGGACAACATCAGAACTTGTCCAAAACTTGTCAAACTTTCTCCAAACTTTTCCTCAAGCCTCCTAATGTGTTCTAACATCATTCGGCACATTTAACCCTTCATATAACATCCATAAAACTCATTTTATAACTCCTTAAACACTTACTCTTTTCTTACCAAATTCCTAATACTTATATTGTTTTCTCCTTAGTTTCTCCAAGTGGTGTTTCATAATTATGATAACCACTATGCCAAAAATGTTTCAGCAACAGTTCCGCCCATCTTCCTTTCTTGTCATCTAATTTCCTTTTCAATGCTTTGTCAATTTTTCCATTCACATTCTCCACCTGGCCGTTAGCCTGTGGGTGCGCTACCGATGCGAACAGGGGCGGAGCCAGAATTTCAAACTTAGGGGGGCTAAAAATATTTTTAGCTATATTTTAATATCAATACTAAATATATTCTGAAAATAAATAATAAAATTTTAAAATAAAAATATTTAAAATATGGTTTAAAAATTTATATTTTAAATATAGATATAACTCACTAAAATATACTCTATCCTTAATTTTTCATATGGAATAGAGAAGTTGTGAATAAGAAAAACAGTAATAGGGCATATGAAAATTGAGTGGTGATAAAAGTCCAAAACATCTTATATTTTGAAAAAATGGCCACTTATTTCAAAGCATTGTTTATTAAGAACAGAAGGTACTACATAGTGACAATTACAAGACTCATCGGCTTAACTTTAAACTAAAATTTAATAAACACAATTAATATTTTAAAAGCATGTTTCAGTCTAAATTATGGTTATAAAAATAATAATGTATAAAATATAAGACACTTAATAACATCAACAAATGTTTTAAGGATAGTTTAGTATTTCTATTTATAACACTAAACAATTTAAAATGGACTCATGTTAATTAAAAATAATAAGTATCATAGATACTTTTAGATAATTTTAATAAATTCAACTTAATTTTGTAACAAAATAAACTATATTATTGTGAGCCTCGATTTTAAACCCTATCCTACGTTGATTAGGTTGATTAGGATCTAGTCGGTTTTTAGGTCCACTTATAACCTAAGATTAACAACTATGTCATATAACATTAATTACTAAACCCTAAGTTAGCTCACTGGAACCTAATTAGAGTCGCCACCTAATTTTGACTTAGGGTAAATTAGGAAAGGAGAGTTCGGGTTCGAGGGCTTGGTATTTGACTTTTTTAGGGTTCATTACTTTCATTACCCCTAAAGTCGTTTTTCCTCTACTTAGTTTAATTACGGCTTATTGCGAGTTGTTTTAACCTAAGTGCGCGAGCTTCTGTTTTTTTTTTGGTGTTTTTTAGCATTTTTTGACAGAAAATAAAAGTGAAAATTACAATTACCTAAACTAGGGTTTCGGAGGCAGAATTTGGTCAAATTGTGTTTCCGTCCGTGGCCACAGACCTAATGTCCGTAACCACGGACCCTAGTTAACCTATGTGAAAATAAAAGTCGAATTAAACAGAAAACGAAAATTTTAAAAGTCCGGGGCCACGGACAGGATGTCCATAGGCCCGGACATAGTTTAGCAAAACCTAAATTTTTAAAATTTTTAAAATCCCGCCGCCGTCCGTGGGTGTCCGTGGCCACGGACAACCCGTCCGTGGTCATGGACCATAGGTCCGAGGTCCCGGACCACCCACGGACAGGGGTTTTCTGGTGGTTCCCGACAGTGTTTTCGGCTAAAAAATTATGTACGTGTAGCCTGAAAGGTATACAATATGTTAGTAATGGAAAGATCTCAGTTTGAAGTCGAATTATGCATGAAACTTGACAAACAAGTAACAAGACAGAAGCAAAAGTAATTAGCAATACGGAAGCCGAAAAGGGTTGGTTCGAGCCCAAAATTTAACAGAGAGTTTATAAGGTTGTGGGGAGTTAGAAAAGAAGAATTATAACCTGTTTTACCTTCAGATTCGTGGTGTTTCTTGACGTCGGGATGCTTTAGAGGCCTCGTTGATGGCGGATCCGGAAGAACTTCGAACCGAGCTTCTGACTTCTTGTTGTTCTTCATGTTCTTCACGTTTTGGTGCTGTTTTTGTGAGGGTTTGATGATGGATGATGTTGTGGGAGTTGAAAAATATGTTTTGGTGTTGATTTTGGTGAGATTTCGGTGTTTGCTTGTTGCTTTGGAGTTCAAATCGTGAAGAGAATGAGACGGATGCCTTCTTTGAGAGTCTAGGGTTCTTGAGGTTCTGATTTGATCATGATGATGGATAAGGTTCCTATATAGGCTTTCTTAGAGATAGAAAAATCCGGTAAAAACTAAGATTTACCGACGTTTTAGCTCAAGGGCTTCCAAAAGGAATTTGATTATGAAATTTTACACATGGGTAAAGGATGATATTTCTGATTTTTCTAAAGTGGAATCGAATTTTTTGGATATGGAATATTTTTAAATTCAATTTCTCGTCAGATTCAATCAGAAATTGCTAGAAAATTATTGGAAATTCAAAAAATCAAAATTCCAACGCCATTACGCTTCTAATGTCATCCTCTATCATGGATTAAAATTTCAAAGCATTTTGAATTTTTTTGACCCTTATTTGGAGGAGAGAGAAATCCTATAGGGGGCATAGGAGCCTTAAAAAATTATGAAAATGCCCCTGGAGATGACTAAGCTGTCCCTAGTACTCTGAAATGTGTCGATCGAACTGGGAACCCTCGCTACTAGCGTATTAGTAGAGACTCTCTTCCGGGGGGTTGAAATTTGGGGTATAACAATTATATAAAACTAATGATAAAAAAATGATGTCATCGGGACAATTGGGGGGGTCGGGCCCTCCTAACATACAATGTGGCTCCGCCACTGGATGTGAACCTTAGCTCGACCTTCCATTCCTCACAAAATGTTCAAAAGTGGTCACAATTAAACTGCATCCTAGTGTCTGTTATTATTATTTTTGGCAGGCCAAATCTGCATACGATGTACTTCCAAATGAATTCCTATGACCTCTTAGTTGTGATAGATACTGTTGACATAACTTCTACCCACTTGGTGAAGTAATCAATGGCTACATATATGAACCTGAATCTCTCCCGGGAGATGCTTTCGGAAAAGGACCAACGATGCCTAACCCCCACATAGCAAAGGTGATTGGGGATAGGATTGCTTTCTGCACGGTTGGGGGGTTGTGTATTTGTTGTTGTCATGCTCCTGGCACTTACTACACTTCTTGATGTACACTTTACCATGCTCTTTCATTTTTGGCCAAAAGTAACCAAGCCTCATGAGTTTGTGAGTTGTAGTTCTTCCACCCTGGTGATTCCCGCAAACTCCCTCATGTACTTCTTTTATGAGCTTATTTCCTTCTTCCTTGGTGACACACCTGAGGGCAGGTCTCACAAATGACCGTTTGTACAGGTATCCGCCTTCAAGGAAAAACGTCGTGGCTCTTCTTTTTATTGTTTTGGCTTTCTTATCTTCTAGGGGCAACTTCCCTTCAAGCACATACTCAATAATTGGGGTCATCCATGATTCTACCGACATGAGTAGCTCTACTGCAAGCACCTGGGTCTCATCGAGACTTGAATTGGTCTTAATTTCGAACCATACGCTGCTTGGGATTCTTTCGGCCATACTTGCTAGTTTTGCCAGCGCATCTGCTTCGGCGTTTTTTGCTCGAGGGAGACGTTTTAGTTCACACTTCAAGAAGTTAGCTTTCACCTCGTGGACCTTGAGCAGATATCTTCAAAGCTTTTCTTCTTTTACTTCGTATATGTTATCATTTTGCCTGGCCACCAGCATGGAATCTGAATATACTTCTAGATTTGCATAGACCATAAGCTAATAATATTTCCCCTTTTTCGTGGAGGAGTTTTAATTGATCCTTATGGATATTCATATTCTTTATTTTAGAACCTGTTTCCCCTAAGGCAGTTGCTACCTCTAGTCCTTTGATGGGAGCTTCGTATTCTGCTTCATTATTGGTTACCTCGAATTCTAGGTGGAAAGCATAGTTGAGTTCTCGCCCATCCGGGGTTTGGACCACAATCCCCACTCCTGCCCCTGTCTTGCATCAGGTCCCATCTACTAGGACAAGAAAAGGGATGAGAGGCTTTCTCTCTTCTTGTGTCGAAGTTCGTCTCGGTTATGAAATCTGCTAGTGCTTGTGCCTTGACTGCTATCAGTTGGAGGAAATTGATCTCATATTGGGTGAGCTCAACTGTCCAACACACCATGTGCCCGGATGCATTCGGGTTGTTGGCAATCTATTTTAACGGCCAGTTGTCCTGATAAAGATTAGATGTGACTGGAAGTATGGGCGTAGCTTCCGAGATGCAATGACCAGGGTGAACAGGATTTTCTCGGTGTTGGTGTAACACTCTTCTGTTTCCGTTAGGATTTTTCCTGTGTAATAGACGGGAATCTTTTTCTTTTCTTCTTCCATTATTAGGACTGTCGCTACTGCCCAATTAGAAGCAGATAGGTAGAGATAGAGATCTTGATCGGGCGTTGGGACACCTAGCTTGGGCAACTCTTGGAGCATCTCTTTGGTCTTCTCGAAAGCTTCAACACACTCTTGGCCCCATTGGAACTTACTGTTTTTCCTTAATATGTTAAAGAATGGGATCGTCTTTTCTTGTAATTTTGAGTAGAATCTGTTCAGGGCCGTGAGCCTTCAATTGAGGGCTTGAACATCCTTGATGCTCCTTGGAGGGGAGAGGTCGAGGACGGCTTGGCTCTTTTCTGGGTCCACCTTGATTCCTCGTTGTACGAATATGAAGCAGAAGAATTTCCCCTTTGTTACTTTGAACACACACTTCTCTGGGTTCAAAATTGATTTGGAATATGTCTAACATGTCGAATGTTTCCTCCAGATCTTTCATGTGCTATTCTCTTGACGTACTTCTCACGACTATGTCATCGACATATGCTTCTACGTTGCGTGTCAGTTGTTCCCGAAATAATTTGTCGATCGTCCTCTAGAAGGTTGCCCCTACATTTTTTAGCCCGAAGGGCATTACCTTATAGTAGAAAGTTCCCGCCGAAGTGACGAAAGAAGTCTCTTCTGAGTCGTCTTCATTTATCTTTATCTGATTGTATCCTAAGAATGCGTCCAAGAAGCTCAAGACAAAACTTTGGGCTGTTGAGATGACCAGCCGGTCTATAGATGGTAAAGGTCAAAGTTTTTGGGCATGCTTTATTTAAATCTGTGAAGTCCACACATATTCTCCATTTCCCATTCGACATTTTGACCATGACTACGTTGGCCAACCACTTGGGGTATGAAACCTCCCTAATGAACCCTGCTTTGAGCAGCTTCTTGACCTCTACCCGGGCGGCTTAATTAGTCCCTTTCTACCCCCATTATTCTCTTTCTTTGTCTAATTGCCTGGGGCTTTGGATCTACTTACAGGTTATGCTGGATAATGCTTGGGTCTATCCTTGGCATTTCCTCTGTACTCCAGGCGAACATGGCCCTTCTTTTTTCCAAGAACCTCATTAGGTAAGTCTGTTCTCCAGTGTTAAACGTGTTTCCAATTTAAAAGAATTTAGAGGGTCAGATGACGGCGTGAAAATGAAAAGGTAGATTTCCTATCCCTAATGATCTAATCTTCTGTCCGTTAGTTAGCCTACTATTTACGTCCAAATGCTTTGTCGAATTACCTTGTTACCGAAGAAATCGAGTTTGAGAGTGTTTTCGCAATAGCAAGTGAGAGCAATAAAGCAATGAGAGAGATTCAGTAAGTCCTGATCGCGTGCTTTATTTCGTGAGGGTGATCCCCTATTTATAGCAATTTCCTACGGTTCCTGGGTTTGCAAGCCTGTTATATCTTGCCAGGCTGTCACCCTAATTACTATATAATTATGTTATCCTAATTTCTATATTTTCTGCCTATAGCTATTCGACTGGGCACAGGCACACGGTCACTATCTACTCCTCTTTCTTAGTTACTTAACCGGTCATGAACCACCGGTCGCTGTCTATACTTACTTCATAGCTTTAGCGTTCGGTCACAGGCGACCGATCGCTACTCATACTTGCTTCGTGTCTTTAGCGACCGGTCAAAGGTGACCGGTCGTTTTCTTATACTTGCTTTACAATTTGTGACCAGTCACAACCGACCGGTTGCTACATGCTCTTTCATTGTTCCTTCTCCAGGGAGTAGGCTTTCATCGTTACCTTTAGCCTCTTCACTGAAAAGGTAAGAAAGTTCCCTTCCCCCAATTCCTCTACATGTCCTACAGTTTACCTGGTCCCGACACAGAGTATACTTTGAGAGAGAGGACTTTGTAAAAAGGGTGCTCAGATTGTATTAATACGTTGAGCGTGTCATGCTTTATGGGGGTGTGCCCCTATTTATAATGTTTACATCGCTAGATCGGAGGTTGCCAGCCTATCACTTTCTTTTTATTGTCAGGCTGGCATTTATAGATAAACGAGATGTCTAACCACCTATTGGCCGGAACGTGCTCCGGCCTAGCAATGTATCTTGTTCTAGCCTATCTCTTCCGGTCATAGGCGACCGGATGCTTTACTTTCCTTACCTTTACACTTTTCCCTCTTCATCAGTCCCACAAGTTCTACTTTTGATTCCCTAAATGTAGAAAGTAGAACTTTTCCTCTTTTTGTATATTTTAGTAAAAATTTGGCATTTCACATTTGCTCATCTTTAATCTTTTAAGGTTTCTGAACAGCTTTTTCTAGAAGCCTTCCGGTTCATTCTGATGCTCTTTCGTCCTTCCGGCTATCTCTCCCTAGTCCCACAAGTTTTCTTTTATTTTTCTTTTTTAAAAGAAAAGAAACTTGCCACCCCGTACCGAGTTTTTTGCTCGTGCTAAGCTTATGCTTGCGCCTTTTCGATGTGGAATTGTGGGGCATTTCGTGTCAGCGCCCCATTTCCAGGAAGGTACAGAGTCCCTACTTTATTCTTTTTTAATAATCTGGGCGGGAGCCGTTTCATTCAAAACCCCAGGTTTTGATAGTTTTTTTCGGATACTTTCTCTCTCCCTCGTTTGCTCTAGACTCTGCTGCTTTCTTTCTCGCACTTTGCTTTCGAATCCTTTCACCATCCTTTCTGTTTCACCAGCTCCAATGGCTTCCTCCAGCTCGAAGAAGAACAAGGCAGCAGTGAATTTCGTTCTTGCTAAAGAGGCGATTCAAGGTACTTCCTCCCCCAGGGCTTTCGTCCTTCTTACCTAAAATCTGTTGTGCCCTTCCTAGCTGATCGAGAACCTTTTCCATCTTCTCTGGATACCTCCTCTCTCCTTTCCTATCTAAAAAATGTCGAAGTCCCATCGGGGACTCGCATCCACCTTTCTTCCTCTGATTCACATCCCCATGATAATTTTGGCCTTGGGTATGCTGTTTATGCGGATTTTTTCCCTCGCGGCCTGACCGTGCCTCCTCACCCATTCGTCATGGGCTTCTTAATCCGTCGCTGCTATGTGCTTGCTCACCTTCACCCAAAAGCAATTTCTTACCTTCACGCCTATGTGTTTCTCTGCGAGGAGAACCAAATTTGGGCGGAGGCAACCGAGTTTGCTCAATTTTTCTCCACAAGGGATGACCCTGATAGTATGACTATCAAGGAGAAGGCCGAATTTTCCCTTTTTGACTATAAAAAGGCGTCTTTCGGATGGAATTCACGATGGTTCGTCATTACCCCACCACCTGGCCGATTCTTAGGAGTTCCTTAATGCTCTTCGATCCCGAAAGGCTAATTTAGTTGCCCCTCCTCTCCTGCAAAAGACATGCCTATCATGAGGATCCTGAAGGCGCTGAGTAGTCGGCAACCAACGGCCTCTCAATTCTTTACTCATGTGCACCTGGATTCACTCAAGAAATATCACAGTAAGTTTTACTTTGCTTATTCTTACCTTGGTCTTTCATCTTTTACCGCCTGATCATTTACTTTTCATGTTGTTTTGATAGATTTCTTTTTTAGAGGAGATAAAGTGGGGTCTTTTAATAGTTGGAATTTGGTCAATTTCAAAATGGGTGATGAGCATGTCGACTATTATGCGTTTATCGATGAGGCCGTTGATGCGGCTACGAAACTTCTTGGGGACACTTCTGTTTCCCAAGAAAAGACAAAGAGGTGACAGTGACAAGGATCAATCCGACAGAAGAAAAAGAAGAAGATCATTGAGTCCCCAGTTCGATCGAGCAATGATTTACCAGGTACTTGGCACGTGAGTCCAGGGTCCGGACATCGCGTCTTTATTCCTCTTACTCCTTGTTCAGGTCTAGGCTCTAACTTTCACCCAAGGCAGGATTCTGGCCACCCGACCCCCATTTGTGACTTATTTCCTGACTTGCCTGGGTATTTTTCTTCCGGTCGGGCCCAAGGCATTGCTCTAGAAGAGACTGCCTTACGTATTGATCTTTTCGGCTAAAGAAAGCTCTTTTTTTACTTCCTTTTTGTATAATCCTTGCTGATTCTTCCTATTTCAGGCTCAAGGTGCTCTCATAGCCGTGTCTGATAATGAAGCCGCACCCGGTCCTGCCCTCCCTGTCGCCGCTATCCCAGCTTCTGATACTCAGAAACTCCGGAAGAAAACAGTATCAAAACCGAAGGCCGTCCTATCAGAAATACCTGAAGTCGAGGAGGACAGCGAGGCTCCCGGCGCCTCAATCTCATGCGATGTTCCTGGGGCCAAGGAATCAGTGTACGAGAGGGTGAGGGAATATCGAGCAGTGCCCGAGAATCCAGAGCTCCGAAGCAAGCAAATGGAGGACATTACTACTCTGCCCTTCCTCCTCTCCACCCCCTCCTGTTTAGGGGAATTTTACCGTTCCTTGTCGCAAAGGAGGGGTGTTCTACCATCTTGGACAAGAGTCTCTACCCAGGATCCCCTTGGACACTTGATAAGTGTGAAACATATTGGCTTTTAGAGCTTAATTACCTTATAATCTGCTACAATTAAAGCATGTTTCCCACTTATTCTATGTTTTTCCTAAGATTGATGTTTTGATATGAACTGATGCATTTTATATGCTAAATATAGGAAAACCCAGAGAAATGAAGATTTTACATCATAAGGATCGCAACACAACAAACGGGGAACAAATCCGGAAAAAGAGGCAAAGATTGGTCACCTCCGGACCAAGAGAGCCGGACGCAAATCCGGACATCACATGTCCGGATCCGGACGCAAGCCGGACGTGACCCAATTCCAGATCCGAGAATTCTGTGTCTTGTCCAGATCCGGACAGTGATCCGGACATATTTCAAGTTTCAGATCCAGAGGTTCTGTGTCACGTCGGATCTGGACACAGAGCCGGACGTCACACAGAGATGAAAAATAAAAACTCAATCGCGCTGATAATCGGGCTTTCGGCGCAATTATCAGCCGAAAGCAATCAAGCCCATCCTCAGTTAATTAAACACGCACCCATACTCAATATACTAAGCGTATGTCCATGCTTGTACCTAACTATCACTAACCTATGTCTATTTTCTAAGCCTATTTAAGGAGTCATTCAACCTTCATTCCAATTTGTCCCAGACTCTCAGAGTCTAAGCATTACACAATCCTCTCTTCCTCCTCTCTTCATAACCTCTCATCCACGACTCGCTCCATCTCCAGTCATAAACCTTTCTCCGTAGCTCTTCACCCTCATTCACAGACAAAACCTTGCTCACAGCGCTTCATTTACCCACGTCCGGATTGACGTCCGGATCCGGACGTGACCAGGATAAGGTGTCCGGATCAGCGTCCGACCCAAGACAGCCGGACGTGACTCAGACAATTGTGGAAATTGCAGACTCGACCACGGCTTCTAAAATCAGTATTTCTGCTAAATCCCTCTATCTTTATGCTGTTTATATTGAGCATTGTTATTTTGTCCATGGCTGAGTAGTCGCTTTTAATTTCGGTTTACTATGTATCTCTAGAATAATTATTTCTGAACCTTTGTGATTTTCTGTAGTATAATAGAATAAAGTTCTTTTCCCTTATGAATTCCTAGACTTGGTAATCTGATCAATTAAATAAGTTCATCTGTTTGTTAGCTTATAAGTGAGAACTGCGGCTATCAATTGACTACAGGGAAAGAACCAGTTAGTATAGAGATGGTAATTCCTCTAAAACACTAGCTGACCATTAATCTAGACTACACTTAAAGCAATTAGTAAACAGTGGATTCATAACGAGAGTTAGGATTCGGTCTTAGCTAATTAGAATTCGTGGAGAGGGAGAGACCGAATACGAGTTATCTTTATTCTAGGGTTTTATTCAGAATACTATAGAAATCACTTAGGGGAAGAATTGCAATCTAGAGAGAAGTAGTAAACCGAAATTTCCTTTATCAAACAAAAATCAAAACAATTATTTACCTGTTGTTTATTGCTTTTTGAACGCTTTTATAACATTCACCATCACATATAAAAACCCCCAATTTCCTGTTATTTGTTTTGTGTGTAAGTAGAAATTAAACTATCCACTGCCTCCTTGGATTCGATACTCAGGGAATACTCCGAGATTTAAAACTTTCTATAATCGACCGGTACACTTGCCGTTAGGTTAAACCCCCAGCACAATTTACCGGTAGGTTTTACCCCAACAAGTTTTTTGGCGCCGCTGCGGGGAGGCACGGTTGCTTAGTTTAATTTTTATTTTGGTATTATTTCATTTAATTTTGTTTTGTTTTTGTTTTTATTTTTACTTTATTTTCTTTCTTTTGTTCATTTTCTTAGCTTTGTGCAATTTGTTTCTTATTTTTCTAGTATTATTTTGGTTTACCCAATTAAGTTTACTTTTTCAACTACTTTACTGTCAGTTATCTGATTTTGGTTTATGGTTAAAACTCGTTCTGAAGGAAACCCTGAATTCGAAATTGAACCAGAAATAGACAGAGTAACAAGAAGGATTCGAAAAAGGTTAGTACTGGATCCTCCAATTGAGCAGGAGGTGCCTCTAAAAGATTCACCAGCAGAGGAGATTGTTTCTGAGTTACTAGTCGAAGAAGAGATTCTAAACACCCCTCAGAAGCCAATATGGAGAATTTGAATTCGGAGAGGCACATGAAGGATTATACCCGCCCAAGCGTCGAAGGGCTTATTTCACCGATAGTAATTCCTGCGTTACCAGCTGGAGTGCAGTGGTAGTTCAAGACACACTATGTGAAGAAGGCAAAAATATGATGAGACAGAAGGGACAAGACGGTCCAGACCTTAGGTCCCGGTTCAGGCCCCGGGCCTCCTTCAGGACCTTGTTCAGGCTCCAATCTAGGCACCAAGCACCAATCCGGGTCCTAGGCCACATGGCCGAGTTCGCATCCCGCATCCAGTACTCTTTGACCGGATCCCGGATCTCGCACTCTTTGACCGGATCCCGGATCCCGCACTCTATGACTGGGTCCCGGATCCCGCACTCAGCACTCTACAACCAGGTGCCACATCCCGCGTCTCGTATTCCGCATCCGGGCTTCATACCCCGTACCTCACACTACCACATGTACAAGGACTAAGAGATAGACTTCACCCTAGAAAGTTTATAAATAGGGATGGGGGGTTCACTTGTTAAAAAACACACAAGATTAGCGGAGGGAGAAACACTAGAAAAGCTCCCTAGCATTGTGACGCAAGGGAGAGGAATATTTATACGTTTCATTCAAGGGAGAGGAATATTTATACGTTTTCATTGGCGCCATCTGTGGGAAACGGACATCAACCACGATCCATCCACAGGTTGAGGAGAGTCCTGCATTACAAAATTCTTGATTTCTGGATATTTGACGTACGACGATCTTGTAAAAAGAAAGAGAAGATTACGTTGATAATGAGAAAGTTATTTGCAATAAAAGTAGTCGTTCCACCCTTCTGACAACCGCAAGAAGGTTATCTATGAAAACAAACGACATCGGCAAAGTTGGCCACAATCAAGAGCGATCGGTGAATCCATCCACGAAGAATCGATATTAGAAGTTCCGGATGAATCTCGATCAAGATAATCCATCGCTCCATGAGCGAAACTCCGATTTGGAGCGGATAAAGCAAAACAGGAGATTCTTGGTGAAAGTTTATGAGGATAAGGTAGTGGATCCAAAAGCTCAATTCGATTAGAACATGGAAACCAAAGAAATTCATCGGATATATCCAAGAACCTCACTCAAGAACTTCTCTCACGTGGCAAGAAATTTAAGAACCCGTCGAACAAATCGAGACTCCAAAATAATCAAATACGATTGAGAGGATTGGTTGCCGGAAGATGATTCCACCGTTACCTATTCAAGCGACAGCGAGATCGGGACTCAACGAACAACAGATTTCGAAAGGAGCGTGGTTCTTCTACCAATCGCCACAGGCTAATTCCAGAAGGAATGACTTAAGAAGAAAAGGATAGAGACTATCCAATTGTTTGAAATACCGGTCGCAAGCGGTAAAGGATCAGGATTAACAATCCAGAGGATTAAAGAAGGACAGATTCTCGAAGGCTCAAAATCCGGTTCACTTCGGACTCCTGTTCAGAAGAGTCATGGATGAACCGGCGTGCTCTTTATCATACCAAGAGCAACGCGGAGGCAAATTAATGATTATCGCCTGGCCCCAATCGCTTGAGCTAGGAGAAAGCAAGCTCAAGGCATGATAATTAAAGAAAGACTCGAAGCAAACAAAACCACAACAGGAAGACAAAAATCCCTAACTCTCTGTTTTTCGTTCTAAAACTTCATTTGATTATATAATCAGGATTTGTTTGTCATTAATCAGGATCTGATTGTCATTAATCACGATCTGATTGTCATTAATCAGAATCACGCTTGCTCTCCTCTATGCAGCAGCGTTTTTGATTGTCCATATCCTAAAGGATTGCTCTTGCAACTTGGAGTGGCACAGATTCGAAACCAAAGAGAATCACAGATCGATGAAAGGCGTAGCGCTACGAACAGCGTCGTTCTGAGATCAGGCACAGCACCGACCAAGTGCAACATTGACCGCGTGCGGCGTCACTTTGACTTGAGAATCAGGCACAGCATCAACCGGGCGATGACCTTAGAGCAACCAGGAGATGATTCGGTTAACAAATAAAGTTCAACTTCAAGCAATAATTAAAGGTATACGGTGCGGTGTCTCATCTGGATCGAACAATTACCTCCGCCTTACCTCAGAAGCCAGATTGTCGACAGGATGTGTGGAAGGAGAAAAACTCGAAAGCATGTCCTTAGTTAGGCCTCAAAGTCAAAATCACTTTGCTACCAGCTTCAGCCAACATTCAACATGACCGGAAGGTACCCGGACATCCTTGGCCGCATCTCAGTCCATCCGGACTTCCTCGGCCGCGTCTCAGTCCATCCGGACTTCCTTGGCCGCATCACGACGGGCCACAACCAATCGATCATCTCCAATACAACGACCGGCCGATGACTATTCAAGTCCAAAGACCAGGCGTGGCCTCAATGATTCTCAGCTACCGGCTCAACTTCCGGTCAAAGCCTTTCTTTCGGGAGATAATCGGGCATAGACTATCGGGCACAACAATTCAATCGCCTTTCAAAAAACAAGCCAATGACGTTTTCCTTCAAGACCAACCTGAGATCTCAAATTCAGGCTCAATCACAAATTCTCAAAACTCTGGCAATTGACAGAGGACACAAATCCCTCAAAACAGAAGTCGAAGTCAGACAACAACCACGATAAAACCAAAAGAAGGAGCATCCGAGACTAATTTCTAAAGATGAGTCTGTTAACTTACCGGAAGGCAGCTTGACTTTCCTGACCGCATCACAGTCCATGACCGGAAGGCAGCTTGACTTTCCTGACCGCATCGTAGTCCATGACCGGAAGACAATTCGACTTCCTTGACCGCATCCTCAAGTACAAGGCTGGACGATATCCTCGACTCGAAGCCAAGCGACGTCTTCCTTCCAGACTGGACCGGAGTCTCAAATCCAAGCTCAGTCTAGCACTTCAAATTCTAAAGAATCTGGACGTCAACGAATCAAGAAAGGAAAAGGAATTTGGGCCTGCGAGTAGCTAGGCCTAGCGAGGAGAAACTCATCTACAACCAAAGAATCGTCGATCAAAATGCCTTCAAAAGTTGTACCTCTCAATATCTTCCTTCGCAAAGCAATAAGGTAAAAAGTTCTGTAAATCTATATCTAGGCAGCATCTGTCAAAACATGGTAAGAACTTGAATCATAAAATTGCAAATCCTTTGCGCATAAATCAGTATGCTCTATTGAGAATTATCACTTCATTGCTCTTTTACCTTCCTGGTTATCTCGGTGCCTGATTATGAGCTTTACTTCTAAAAACTTTGGCATCTATGATAGAAGTATGCACATAGAACGAAGCATCACTTTGAAAATTCTTTCAAAAAAGTTTCATTACCTTTGGATTACATTCGTAATTCTTCTAATCTTCAAAAGCTTTAAGAAAATAATAATGCGCAACCAAGGCTACTTGGTAATAAAGCTGAGATCTATAGTAAGAAGCTATATTTTATTAGACATGATCTTAGCTCTACTTGAAAGTTACAGGCTGAATTTGCTAACATTGCCACTTTGAAACCCTTCGGCCCTTAATCAACTTGGTTAATTCATGATTGTGTGCTTCTTTCAGATACACCGCCTATAGCAGTGATAAGAATAAGAAGCATTGCCACTACATTATTGAATCGTTTACCACAGCATTTTTCAACAGTTTACGGTTTCCATATTGTTACCATGCCTACTTCTATTTTAATATTTGGTTTTTAGGATGATATAAACTAAAATGTTTTACACTTCTGCTGAGCAACTTAAACCCGGAGTTTTTGCTGAATTATCCTAGGATTTGTGGCGCACATATTAGCCTTTTTCTGATTCATTATTAATTATCGTCTTAATCCCCAGCAGTAATTCAGTTTGATTTAAAACTGATTGAAGCTTTATAACAGAACGAAATGTGGTAAGTTTCAAAATTATCAAATTGTGGATTCACATGCTGTCTTCCCCTCTGTTTCAAATTATCTCTCTACAAAATTTATGATATAATGGCTGGTTTACTGTTGAGGTCTGCTCTTTATAGTCGTCATGAATAGATTGTTTTACCGGGTTTCTCCTTATAAAATGCACCATCTTTACTTCAGTTCTTGTTTCTGTTTGATCTGCACAAAACAAATTGGTTGCAACTAGTATAGCTTGTGATTGTTAAGGAAGTTGAGAAGGCATCAACATAGTAACAGTGATATAAAACATTTTGTCTTTTGCATCTACTGGGTGATCAATCTCTGTTTAAAGCTGAAATTTGGCTTAGGAAGTTTAACGTCGAGTCTGATTGCTGATGTGATGCCATTATAGAGTTCAGCCAGTACTCCGAGTACTTTTTATTGTCTTGGATGCGTATACTTCTTCTGTCTAAATTTTTATTAAGTATTTCAGGCAGCAACCTCCCTAGCTATGCTCTGCCGCACAAAGGAAAGGTTGTGAAGATACTTCACAAGAGCTGCAAGACAAGTATGCTTCAAAGCACAGTCGGCTATTTGATTCTAGATACATCAAACCTGAAGTGGTGGTAATACTGTATTCTTTCATGCTGCTAATGTTGCTGCCTCTGCATGCCCTTAATAGTTTCAAAACCTTCAACTCTGCTTGCTGTCATGATTGATCTAGTATGATAAAACTGATCTGAAAACTGTCAGGGATTTACATGAATAATGATTGATTGATTGCTCCCGAGTTTTTGCCGAAATTGTGTCTTTGTTTATTGCTGTCGCATAATCAATGCAAGATAAAAGAAATATCATGCTTCGTCTACTTATTGCACGGCGGTATATAGACTTGTTTTTTGCCTATTAGAAGTCAGGGGATAAGGGGGTATGATAAGAGTGTTAGGATCGTTAAAATCAGTCCAAGGTTAAGCTCTTGATTACGCTCTTTTCTCAGCTACTTTGTTGCTGTTAACTGCCTTGTTTCTGATGCAGTATTTTGCTGCACCTTTATAATTCATGCACAGCAATGCCTTGCTTGCTTTAGGTTATCATGTGCAATCCATTGGATGGTCAATATCCAGCTGTGATTATTTCTTCATCAATGCCCATTTTTTATCTCTGTTAAAGTCTGTTTTTTCTGTATCAATCTAAATACATTCTATGTTTAGAGTAACGTAGCCAAATATGTTGACTCGTTTAAAAATCAATTTGCTTGACCGCCTAGTATAAGGTAACAGCTGCATTACACATACCCTCTGTTATTACTCAGCAATAATTAGCTTTCATCTTTTAATCTCAGCACAATTTAGCTGCCGTCTTACTTCTCTGTCTTTAAACACTAATGCTGCTACATTAATTGACAATTCATTCCTGTAACTGTTTATATTGTTTTGATGATTGGATCGCTTTAGCAGCAAGCAATTTTGACTGCTATGTTATCTACTCTAACTTGTAGCGGCTTAGAACTAGCAATCTAAGTTTCTTTCTCTATTCTTGCTATCACATTCTGGAGATTATGATTATGCATTCTTAAGCTGATATGTATTCGGTCCACATAAAATTCTCTTACCTTTGATTACTATGACTATGTGGTTAACTATCAAGAAAACCTTGCTCATTTGCCTCAGCAATTTAGAGTTCCCAAATCAGGGTTATTTTGTTTTTTTTTTGCTCTATTGCTTATGGTTCAAAAGTTTTTGCCACAGTACATTTGTTTCCCCTCATTTTGTCGCTGTTTATACTGCAAGCTGCCTGCTACTATGAAGTATTATGCTATCGTATTTACAAGATTGATCCACAGTTGTTTGGTACACCCTCTCAGTATTATAGAGCCTGATTCGGCTTTATCCCGATAATTCTAAGCATTACTTAAAGTCGTCTAAACCTACTACGCAATACGCCATTTTAAGAGCCACCTGCCTCGTTTGCTACGTATCAGTCTTTGCTTTAAAACATTATTATTTGTTCCCAATGCTTTTTCAAGCAGTCTAAGCATGTTGTAGTTTGATTAAATGACTTTAAGTGCTTTGGTTAGGCTACTTCAGGGAAGCCAATTTAAGTAGTTTAACGGCCTTTGAATAAGGCCGATTCTCTATCTAACAGTAACTGCCGCTGCCTTGATTACTTTACATAAAATCTTAAAAGATATTACAGCTATTATATTAATGATTGCATATACTTCTTTCAACAAGTATGTTAATCAATTCTAGAAGCTTTGTACCCTTTTTCCGAATACATGTGATACCGTTTTTGACAAGTTTTAAGCAATTTCATGTTAGCACTGCTGGGATTTAAAAACCTACAATATCAAGGAGGGTGCATTTCAGTTTAAAGGTCAAGGCAAAGGCCTGTATACTTCAGACAAGAAATTGTTACAGAAATTCAAAGCTCGACAGAAAACAAAAGCAAAGAAGTAAGTAAGGGAAAATCGCAACTTCAAGCTACAGGCTGTTTTGCAATCAGAAATCCTAGAGGTATGATGATATGAGTCTATCTTCTGCTTGGATCTCGTGTCTCTTCAACCTATACCTTCTCAAGAAGTAAGGTACAATCTAAAATTGTTCTAAAATTGAAAATGATAAGTTGCAAATTTGCTAGTTGCCTTCCTTTCTATCTAATGGCAGATAATTATGCTGATACTTTTGCTTGATCTAAACTTAGATTCCTGCTCATTTACTTCCGCACTTCCTATCAGAAAAGGAACTTTTCAAAAGCTAAAGACGTTACAATTATTAGGATCAAAAATCTAAAATTCATGAGAAATTACTGTGAATAAATCTTGCTCGTATGCCTCTGTTCACTGCTGCCACATTGCCGATTCAAACAAAGTGTCACTAAGTTTTCAGCTCATTTAGATCCTGGGTTGCTTCTGATTGTTGTATTGGTTTATATGCCACATGGGGACCATTTTTGGCTCACTTACTACACAGTTATTCTACACAAATTTGGAATACATGTTTATGCTCTATTTTTTGTTAACTTCTGTCTCTGTTTGAAGCCACAAGATGACCTCTTTATTTTCTGATCCTGTCTTCGCTTAAGTAAACCATGTGTACCCCTGTTATGAACTAATATAAGTTTGTACAGTACTAATAGTTACCCGCTTCTTTTATGCTATTAGAATGAACGTCTCCTGCCTGGTTTTAACTGCTGTCGTAGACCTCTTTTCAGCAATTTACACATCTATGGACATGCCTTATCTTTGCCTCCGTTTAATCTCAGTTATTAAGCCACAGTATGTTGCATTGTTGCACCTGCTTTGTTGGGTTTAGTTGAACCTTGTATAGGTCACTTATGGACAGAAAAGATCGATACAATGCAAGCCCCTTCTGTCACTATCTATATTGGATAATGCTGCTTCTCTGCAGTTTGGTCTTATGAATACAGCTCACTCCTTAACTGCTTATTTGCTGCCTAAGTTTTGTCTGAATTTTTGAGCTAGTACATAGCCCCCCCATAGGTTTCTCTCTCTACTGCTCTCTAACTGTCAAGAAAAAGGGCATATCATGAATGCTTAGGATCTGAGAAACCAACCCGAATTAGGTATGGTTTATGGCGATGTTGTAAGCATGTTTGTTCCTGTTCTGGCTTGGCCATTTAAGCCCTGATCGTGTGCTAATGATCAACCTGGGATATCATGAATAACAAACCCATGCTGCATCTGAATTTTGCTGCTTCATAATGATTATTCTCAGCAGTTGTAGTAACAATATTATGCTTACCTTGCTCCTACCTTATGCTGCTATGAATGGATACTGTTCAGCAATGCATTTGTCCTAATAAGGTTTATTGCTTCCACTTCACCACTGATTCAAGCCCGTCCTATGACTCTAGTTGAATCTGTTTTAGCTGGGCTTGTGTGCTACTTCAATGAGTGCATTTCAGCAGGTTGAAGTCCTTTAAAATGAGCTTACTTGACAAGAGTTTATGGGTCAATTCTTATGTTGATTCTATGCACCATGACATTGGTAGATTAACTCAATCTGAATCAATTTTATGCTCTTTCTTCTCAGTACGATAAAACCCAAAAACTCGTTGAATAAGTCCTTACGAGGTAGGCAATGATAGGCAATTATTTTGTTCCCACCAACACTTGAATTCTACAGTTTCGCTTCTGTTTACAGGTCTGTAAAGCATGTTCATTTATGCTGTTGATTGGCTCTTTTATGCCTTGTTGAACTCTGCTACGAAATGTATGGTGCAAAATTAAAGTTGCTCTATCAAAGTTCTATACTATTGCACAGATGCTTACAACATTATGTAAACCGGCAAAAATTAAACTTTCAGTTGTGGCCAAATTCTTGGACTAAAGTTTACACTATTTTTCACTATTGCATTACTCATGACATAGATTGATCCATGAATGATTTGCTTATGCCTCTACACTATCTTCTGGCCAGAGCGAAAAATAGCTCGAAGCATTTGCTGTTCTAAAAGAACACTAGTGTCATCCTTCTACATCATGAAAATTATAGCTATAGACGGGCACCTATGCACCTATGTTGGATGTATTCGTATCATGATGTATTTAATTTAGCTTTAATTAAAGCTCAGTTACAAGTTTGTTTGCTATCCTCGTTATTGCCACTCAGGTATATGGCTACTAGATCATGATTTCAAAAGTACTAATACATATTCGAAGGAATTGTAGGTAGGTACCTATTTACCAGGGGACTGATCACCCCCTGAAGGATTCAAAGAAAGCAAGGAAAAAGGCCATCGAGCCAAGAAAACAAAAAGCACATGAGACTCCTACAGGCTATCATGCCTTGAAAGTAACACCTACAGGCTATCATGCCTTGAAAGTAACACCTACAGGCTATCATGCCTTGAAAGTAACACCTACAGGCTATCATGCCTTGAAAGTAACACCTACAGGCTATCATGCCTTGAAAAGTAACACTTTGGGTTGAAATGAAACCCGGCCGCAGAGCCACCTTGGGTTGAAAAGAAACCCGGCCATCGAGCCAACCAAAAACCCACCTCTGGACCCATCAGGAGCTCTGGTCGCCTGTAATGGGTGAAATTGTTAGGTGTGGGACGCCATACCGTACTTGAATCACAAGTACCATCCTTTGGCTAGCATAAGCAAAATTGGGAAAATATATATCTATGTTCTCCCTTTAAGGGAATTCTCATCCTTTGGCTAGTATAAGCAAAGATTTATGTCCCAGAATTTCCAATTTAATAGTAGTAAAAACGCCTGTGGGACTTTGACTGTATTAATTGTACCAGACCTTTTGTAAGTTCTTTTTTTCTTTGTAAAGGTTAAAGAAAAAGAACTTGTGGGACTAGGAGATAGGAGAAAGAAAAGGTAGAAAGCATGTAAATTTTTATCTTCTTTTTGTAAGTTCCACTTTTTTAAAGTGCCCAAAAGTAGAACTTGTGGGACTGATGAAGAAGGCAAAAATATGACGAGACAGAAGGGACAAGACGGTCCAGACCTTAGGTCCGGGTTCAGGCCCCGGGCCTCCTTCAGGACCTTGTTCAGGCTCCAATCTAGGCACCAATCCGGGTCCTAGGCCACATGGCCGAGTTCGCATCCCGCATCCAGTACTCTTTGACCAGATCCCGGATCTCGCACTCTTTGACCGGATCCCGGATCCCGCACTCTATGACTGGGTCCCGGATCCCGCACTCAGCACTCTACAACCAGGTGCCACATCCCGCGTCTCGTATTCCGCATCCGGGCTTCATACCCCGTACCTCACACTACCACATGTACAAGGGTTAAGAGATAGACTTCACCCTAGAAAGTCTATAAATAGGGATGAGGGGTTCACTTGTTAAAAACACACAAGATTAGAGGAGGGAGAAACACTAGAAAAGCTCCCTAGCATTGTGACGCAAGGGAGAGGAATATTTATACGTTTTCATTCAAGGGAGAGGAATATTTATATGTTTTCACTATGTTACTATGGTCATGAACGTTCCCCAGTTCAACGGCACAGTCACCGAAGATCCCAATGTCCATCTCACCACTTTCCTGAGATTGGTAGGAGCATGCTCTACACCAGCTTCACAAGAGGTTGCTAGATTGACTCTCTTCCCATTTTCCCTGAGGGATAGAGCTGCAGAATGGTTAAACTCATTAACGCCCAACAGTATCACTACCTGGACGGAGTTAGCAAATGTATTCTTGGCGAAGTATTTCCCTCCTTCTCGAATGCTGACTATGATAGGAGAGATTACCAACTTCAAGCAGTTCACTGGTGAGACATTATCTGAGGCTTGGGAGCGTTTCAAAGGGATTGTGCGCAGAGTACCACACCATAGCTTAGGAGAGGAGGTAATTTTGAGTCCTTTTACAAAGATTTGGATCATCAAGCCGTTTCTTGGTAGATACTTGTGCAGGAGGAAGCCTCATGGAGTTACCAATAGCCAGAATCAAGGAAATGTTGGAGACCATTACCAATGCTTCCAATCAGTGGGGAGGTACTAGGACATCTACTGAGGTTCCCCCAAGGAAGACCGCTGGAATCTATGAGGTAGATTCGAACACTCTTTTAGCTGCGAGGATGGATAGCATGTCTAAGTAATTTGAGAAGAAGTGTGCAATAATGAACCCTCAGTCAAGTGCCGCTGTTGTGACCGATTCTTTCCCACAGTGTGAGTATTGTGGTAGAAGTTCCAACATGTGCCAGTGTACTTCTCAGCAAAATGAAGAGGTAAACTATCTGGGAAACAGGCAAGGGAATTTCTACAACAACCAAAACAATCAAGGATATCAGCAGCAGAGGTTCCAGGGAAATAACTACAGTCAGAGGCCTCCACAGCAGAACACTCAGCATTTTCAGAGACCTCATCAAAATCAGCAAATGCAGAACCAGCAGGCACAGAAACAGCCAGCTGGTATGAGTTCAAGTTTGGAAGATATGATGCGAGAGTTTATCCTGTCGACCAATAGGAAACTCGAACAGCAAGAGAACACCAACCATGAGAACAAGACATTCATCTTGGAGCAGAAAGCCTTCAACAAACATCTTGAGACTCAGATTGCCCAACTGAGTGAAAATTTTCTGATAGACCTGCAGGGGCTCTACCTAGCCAGCCAGAGAAGAATCCTCGTGAATACGCTAAAGCAGTGACTTTGAGGAGTGGCAAGCAGCTTGATCCTTCGATCCCTGAAGCTGAGAACACTCCAGCTGAAAAAGACAAAGTTGTTGGTCAAGAGGTAGAGATCATTGAAGGACCAGTGTCAGAAAATACTCCAGTTTATAACAGTGCACAGAAAGATAATGAGCTGACCGGTGAAGCTGCCCAGTCTTCTAGACCATCACGACGGGCGGTCCCTGAGCTCTCAGTGCCATTCCCAAATTGATTGAAAAAGAGAGACCTCGACGAGCAATTTGGTAAGTTCCTTAGCATTTTTAAGAAACTAACAATTAATATTCCCTTTTCAGATGCTTTGACGCAGATGCCTATCAATGCGAAGTTCTTGAAGGACATCCTTTCAAATAGAAGGTCATTAGTTGAGAAGGAGACGATACAATTGACAGAAAAAGTTTCTGCAGTGCTTAGCAAGAACCTTCCACCAAAGCTCGACGATCCCGGCTTACCAATCATCCCATTCTCAATAGGTAATGTCGATTGTGGTAAGGGTCTCTGTGATTTGGGAGCTAGCATTAATTTGATGCCTTTATCCATGTATCTTAAGCTTGGATTAGGAGAGTGTAACCCTACTCGCATTACTTTACAATTAGCAGATAGATCCATTATCTTTCCAAAGGGTGTGGTTAGAGATTTGGTTGTTTCTGTTGGTACTTTTGTTTTTCCCAGTGATTTTGTGATTCTAGATCTGGAGGAAGACAAGGAAGTACCCTTAATTCTTGGACGCCCTTTCATGCGAACAGCTAGGACCCTCATTGATGTTGAGGGTAGTAAGATTATTTTGAGAATGCATGATGAGCAGCTAGTTTTTGACATGTCCAAGGTTACAAAACATCCTTCTGACGTGCATGCCTGTTTTAGTCTAGATGCTATTGATTCTTTGATGCAGGAATATATTTTTGGTGTAGCTGAATTAGATGAGTTAGAAAAGTGTTTAATTAATTCTTTTGATGGAGCTCACGAGGATCCAGAGACTGCTGAGGTTGCATTCCATTTATCAGCTGGTAGGCCATTTCGTAGGGGTGCTCATATGGAGAAGGAGAGATTAGAGCAAGACCTAAGGATTTGATACCTTCCATCAAAGCACCACCCACCTTAGAGCTGAAACCTCTTCCTAGTCATTTAAAATATGTCTTTTTAGTTGAGCCCTCTGGTTTAACTGTTATTATCTCTGCAGATCTAACACATTCGCAGGAGGAGCAACTTTTGCAGGTACTCAGGAAGAACAAGGAGGCGATAGGATGGTCAATCGCTGATATCCAGGGGATAGCTCCTCACTTTTGTACACACCGCATCTTTCTTGAAGAAAACTATAAACCACTAGTTCAACCCTAGAGAAGATTGAACCCAAACATGAAGGAGGTGGTGAAGAAGGAAGTCATTAAGCTTCTCGATGCAGGTATTATTTATGCAATTTCTGATATTGAATGGGTGAGCCCTACACAAGTAGTGCCCAAGAAAGGGGGATTTACTGTAATTCCCAATGATAAAGGTGAGCTAGTTCCTCAGAGAACTATTACAGGGCATAGAGTGTGCATTGACTATCGAAAGTTGAATGCTGCAACCAGAAAAGATCATTTCCCTCTTCCTTTCATTGACCAAATGTTGGAGAGACTTGCAGGGCATAAATATTACTGTTTCCTGGATGGTTACTCTGGGTATTTTCAGATACCTATTGCTGAAGAGGACCAAGAGAAAACAATTTTCACATGCCCATATGGCACGTATGCCTACCGCCGCATGCCCTTCGGTTTATGTAACGCTCCAGCTACCTTCCAGCGTTGCATGTCAGCCATATTTTCTGACTACATTGAAAAATGCATCGAGGTATTCATGGATGATTTTTCAGTTTTTGGACTAACTTTTGACTCTTGTTTGGAAAATTTGGATCATATCTTAACCAGGTGCAGAGAAACCAATTTAGTCCTAAACTGGGAAAAATGCCACTTCATGGTGCAAGAGGGCATTGTGGTGGGACACAAGATCTCTAGCAAAGGTATTGAGGTAGACAAGGCTAAGGTTGAAGTGATCGATAAGTTACCACCACCAGCAACAACAGTAAAGATGTGAGGAGTTTCCAAGGTCACGCGGGCTTCTACAGACGGTTCATTAAAGACTTTTCGAAGATATCTAAGCCGTTGTGTGACTTGCTGACCAAGGAGGCGAAATTCGACTTCACTAAAGAATGTCTTGAGGCATTTATCATCATCAAGGAAAAGCTAGTATCTACACCGGTTGTTTGTTGCGCCTGATTGGTCTCTACCATTTGAGATCATGTGTGATGCTAGCGATTTTGCTGTGGGAGCGGCTCTCGGTCAAAGGCACGAGAAGGTATTGCGAGTTGTTTATTATGCCAGCAAGACACTCAATGACGCTCAGAAAAACTATGCCACCACAGAAAAGGAGTTGTTGGCCATTGTTTTTGCTTGTGACAAGTTCAGACCATATATCATCGGGAGCAAAGTCATCATACATACTGATCATTCGGCTTTGAGGTATTTGTTCCAGAAAGCTGATGCTAAGCCCCGGTTGATTAGGTGGATCCTACTCTTACAGGAGTTCGACATTGAGGTGAGAGACAAGCCCGGAGTGCAGAACGGCGTTGCTGATCATTTATCACGGATGCATGTTCCTGATAACTGTATACCAATTAATGAATATTTTCCTCATGAGCTAGTGTATGCAATTGGTTTTAAGGAGGACCCTTGGTATGCTGATATTGCGAATTACCTTGCTAAGCAGATTTTGCCACAAGAAATGTCGTATCAGTAGCGGAAGAAATTCTTTTCTACTGTCAAGCAATACCGGTGGGATGATCCATTCTTATTCAAGGTTTGTGGTGATGGAATTATTCGTTGGTGTGTCCCAAAGACTGAGATTTGTGACATCCTTATCCACTGTCGTTCAAGAGAAGCTGGAGGGCACTTCGGGCCAGCTAAGACAGCAGCTAAGGTATTGGAGGCAGGTTTCTTTTGGAAGACGCTACATAAAGACTGCCATACATTTGTATCCACATGTGATAGCTGTCAGCACCAAGGTAACCTTTCACGTAAGCTTGAGATGCCTTTGAATTATATCTTGGAGGTTGAGCCATTTGATTTATGGGGGATTGACTTCATGGGGCCATTTCCTTCTTCACATTCGAACCTCTATATTTTGGTAGTTGTAGATTACATTACCAAATGGGCTGAAGCAATGGCCGCACCTACTAACGATGCAAAGGTTGTGCTGAGATTTTTGAAGAAAAACATTTTCACTAGGTTTGGTGTACCACGGGCAATCATAAGTGATGGAGGATCTCACTTTTGTAACAAGCAGTTTGAAGCTCTGTTGTAAAAGTATGGAGTGAGACATAAGGTATCCTTACCCTATCATCCACAGACCAATGGGCAAGCTGAGGTGACTAACAGGGAGATTAAGTGGATTCTACAGAAATCTGTTAGTTCATCCCGTAAGGATTGGTCTATGAAATTGGATGATGCCTTGTGGGCTTACCGGACAGCTTATAAGACACCTTTGGGAATGTCTCCTTACAAGTTGGTCTTTGGAAAGGCGTGTCATCTTCCGGTGGAACTGGAACATAAATCTTTTTGGACTTAAGGTTCTGAATTGTGATCTTCAAAAGGCCGGTGGGGAAAGGAAACTACAGTTGTGTGAACTGGATGAATTCAGAGAAGAGGCCTATGAAAATGCCAAGATTTACAAGGAATGGACTAAGAGATGGCATGATAAATTGCTTGTGAAACGAAAATTTCAAATTGGTGACCGAGTGCTAATGTTCAATTCAAGACTGAAACTATTTCCGGGGAAGCTGAAATCTCGCTGGTCCGGTCCATTCACGGTTACAGATGTTTCCCCTTATGGAGTCATTGGTGTGGTCAACGAGAAAGGGGAAGCATTCAAGGTTAATGGATCACAACTGAAATTGTACCAAGGGAGCGATGTTGATATAGTTCATTCAACACTTTGGCTCCGGGATCCTGATTCTTCAAACTGATGCACCAAGGTCAGCCAAAGACCGAAAAGATGGGCAGCTTGGTGGGAGGCAGCCCACCAGTATAAATCTTCTCTCTACTTTCTTTTTACACTTTCCTATTACTTGATTTAATTTTCTTTTAATCTATTGAGAATTTTTACTATTTTACAACACGAGCCCCGACTCCCCTATTTCCATTAATAACTCTGCCTGGTTCCACTTAAGTTCTTTTGGTTTTGCAGATTTAATCTTTCAGGTACTTCATTCGAATGCTAAACTGAACTCAAGTGTGAGGAAAATATCATGGCAGTAGTCATCACGTATCAGGGAGTCCTTTAACACTCTGGCTAATTCATTTCTGCATTTCTTGTGTTTGTTTTATTTATGTTTAATTATTTGTGGAAATGTTTTTATTTTTAAATGAGGTGTTTTAAATTAATGGTTCTAAATTTAATTTTTTTAAAAAAAGAGAATATTACAACGCGTCCGGCTAACCCAGCCGGACGCAAAGCCGGACTCACGGATCTGAACACGTCCAGATCCGGACGTTTAATCCGGACATCACTGCAACAGACGCGGGCCGTGATTTTTCTTTTCTTTCTCTCCTTTTCTTTCTCTTCTTCGTTCTTCTTCGTTAACCTCCCGACGACCTCAAACCCAGAACCACCCAACGCCTTCGCCACCACCACACCAGCGCCGCGACCACCGGAACTCAGCACCACACCCGCCCTCCCATTCCTCCATTTTCGAAACCGAAAATAAACGCAACAGGTTCTGCGTTCTTGCGATATTACTCAATTTTAATGTCGATTAGGGTTAGATTAGGTTGTAGTTGTGTGAATTTTGATGTTAATCTGCTATTGCGGTGCTAAAACGTGGGTTTTATGTGAAATTTGGATGTTTTCTGGTTGCATTTTGTAGTATCGGCGATGCTCTGTTCGCGGCGCATTTTTAGGGTTCTTAATCCCGTCCGGATCTGCGTCCGGCTAAGTTGACCCGGACGTGGATCCGGACATGTTAAAATTTTGCAATTTTTCTGAAGTTATTTTCTAGGTTTATATGGTACTATTTAATGCAATTATTTGCTATGTTTGGCTGTTTTAATGCATTAGTAATTGTAGATTGACTGTGTGCAAGAATGTGTTAAACTAGAACTTACTGCTCGATTGGTTTCGAGTTTTGGTGTGCCTGTTGCTCTTCTTTTACTGTCTTCTTGCTGCTTAGCTTTCTTACTGCTGCTTTGTTTCTCGTTTAGATGGCTCGCACTAGAGGCGGTTTTACACGCACGGGGTCCTTTTCGAGGAACCCACGACCTGATGACCAGTCAGAGCCGGCCCAGGCCCCACTACGAGAAGATGGATTCAGATCAGCTGCCACTCGGGCTTGGTACGATCGGGGCGGGGCCTTCGTCATTGAGAGGCGCATCAGCGATGAGGCATCAACTGCCTCCGGGCTTACAGCTATATTTGAGGGTATTGGCGCCAGCAGCATCTTGCGCATGGGCATGGGTGTCTTCTCTCCGGAGCTGGTACGAGAGTTCTATGCCAATGCTGTGGCGTCATATATGACACACATCATCACATCATACGTACGCCAGTTCCAGGTGGAGGTAACCCCTGAGACTTTTGCTGATCTTTTATTACTCCCGGACAACAATGCTACACATTTAGAGTTTACGGAGGAGTCACTTAGGGAGAGTAAGACTAGGTGGTTACAAGAGGTCGGGAGTACTACTCGCCGACGGGGTGAGGAGAATAAGATTGTACTCCCATATGCCCTCCTCCCCTCCCTTCCCTAGAGGACCCTAGCAGAGATCCTCAGTCATCAGATCCAGCCTCAGGCTGGAAATGATGCTTCTGACGAGGATTGTGTCCTCCTCGACTACCTTCTGGCCTCAGCACATCCACCAGCCCAGCAGCTCTCGCTACCTTTCGTGATGTTCAGGCAGCTGCATAAGGTGGTGACCTATCTGTGGATGAAGAAGAAGAAGATCACCCCTATCTTTCCATCTTCATCAGCATCTTCTTGCCTCTACCCTCCCCGAGGAGATCTTCACTGATATGGCGGTGAGGGAGGGTGAGACACCCATCTCCCTTGGGACTTTCAGGAGATGGGGCTTCTTACGCCTCGATGATGCATGGGTGAAGGCAGCTCGGCTAGGATCCACTGGTACATATGCCGACTCTCCACTCTACACCGGCCAGCTACCATGGCGCCCCCCACGGCCCCCCCCATGCATCCCCCTGAGATGACTCTGATGGACTCCATTCTCCAACAGCAGGCGGATGGAGCAGCGATGCGGGGGATGAGCAGTTTAGAGCTGTACAGCAGCAGGTCGGGGATGTACAGCAGCAGTTCGGGGATGTCCAGCAGCGCCAGGTGCGCATGGAGGGACACATCGATGACATCCGCCAGACGCAGGACCACCTTTAGGCAGAGCAGACCTCCATCCGAGACACCCCAGACTATGATCACCGAGAGGCTGCTAGGTTCATGGCAGAGGCATCTGCTCACCAGAGAGAGGCAGCCGCTCAGCAGGCCCAGAACAACCAGCTCATGCAGATGCTCATTTCCTAGTTGGGAGCGAGACCCTCCCCGCCTAAGTGACAGCCATCATATCTTTACTGCTTTCTTTTTTTTTTATTTTATTTTATTTTTCAGTACTTTTTCTATTTTTCTGAATTGCTTAACTTTTTGTCTGTTAAACTAACGATGCACACACGAGACTGATAGGTGAAGTAATGGTGTTTATATTTACCGGTGCTTAAATTTGAATTGCTAAAATTTCTTGTTTCTCTGAGCAGTACAGCATTCGTCACTGATTTATTTACATGTCCCATCTACTGCTAGAAATGAATGGCTATAAGTACAGGAAATGGAACCACACTACTTGCGAACGTCTGCTAAGCTTGAACTATGGGGAGTATTCTTTCTCTCCAAATAACTCTTACGATTCACATACTCTCTGTCGTTCGAGTTAATGCACTTTATTCTGTGGTTGTCCATGCCAGTGAAAAATTAGAAATCTATACTCTGCACAACACGCATAATGTCTGTAACTCATGAGGATATCTCGACCCCTGCAAAACTTCAAGTGTGAGGAAGAACATCTTCCTCAATCTACAAACACCAGGGAGTCTCAGTTCCTAATTTAACTTATTAATGTTCCACCATTGTTGCGTTGCGGGTTAATTATTGCATATGCATCTATTATGAGTATAGCATGTTTTGAAAGCTCTTTTCACTGTTTTTCTTCTCTGACCAATGAGGACATTGCTCCTCTTAAGTGTGAGGAAGGAAAGACCTTTCCCTGAAAACATGATAGTTGTTCTTTAATGCCACACTTGCTTTTTGCTGCTCTAATACCTATGCACACCGAGTGAAATTAAACCAAGTGAAAACCGGAGGAATCTTTTTGCTTAATGAGGTTTGTATAAATAATTTTATGTAAAAATACTCCCTTTTCACTAAAATATGGTAGATTGGCTAGTTGTGGAAACCAGATTATTTTAGCTTGGGATTTTGGAAATGAAGTGAATGTTTGGAATGAAAAGATAAGGCAAGGTACTCCACTGATCAAAAAAATTTCCTAACAATAGCAGGCCTCGTCTATCCGGTTATTAAGTCTTAAGGGTGCCTTAACACCTATCTACCTAAGGTCTCGGGATCTGGGATAGTTGGCCCAACACTGTTACAAGGATAGAGAGAAAAGTCTAGGTTACGGAATAACTCTGCAATTCATAATTATTCGTTTATTTTGTATATCGTTCTTGGAAGAAGAATGTTTTTGCATGTGAAAGAAAAATTAATTGCAGTTTAATTTTTGTTTTTGATCATGAGTGTGTGGTGTTGAAAGGTATTGCGGAATAAGGCATTACTTCACACCCCTTGTCATCCAAAGGTTAGAGGATTGTAAATTGGTGGAAAGTCCCAAGCTAAGTTAACTTGTCTTCTACAATCTAGTTTCTCTATGCTTTTACAAAAATTGTTCTTGTTTCACTGTTTGTAAAAACCTACCTCTAGAGAGCAAGATTATTCATTCATTTATCGCTTTGTTTGATCTCACCCTGCACTTGTTTAAATTTGGAGATTATTTGACGGTTTTAGAGATATTCTTATTTTTTATTTGCTTGAGGACAAGCAAAAGCTTAAGTGTGAGGAAGTTGATAAGTGTGAAACATATAGGCTTTTTAGAGCTTAATTACCTTATAATCTGCTACAATTAAAGCAATGTTTCCCACTTATTCTATGTTTTTCCTAAGATTGATGTTTTGATATGAACTGATGCATTTTATATGCTAAATATAGGAAAAACCCAGAGAAATGAAGATTTTACATCATAAGGATCGCAACACAACAAACGGGGAACAAATCCGGAAAAAGAGGCAAAGATTGGTCATGTCCGGACCAAGAGAGCCGGACGCAAATCCGGACATCACATGTCCGGATCCGGACGCAAGCCGGACGTGACCCAATTCCAGATCCGAGAATTCTGTGTCTTGTCCAGATCCGGACAGTGATCCGGACATATTTCGAGTTTCAGATCCAGAGGTTCTGTGTCATGTCCGGATCCGGACACAGAGCCGGACGTCACACAGAGATGAAAATAAAAACGCAATCGCGCTGATAATCGGGCTTTCGGCGCAATTATCAGCCGAAAGCAATCAAGCCCATCCTCAGTTAATTAAACACGCACCCATACTCAATATACTAAGCGTATGTCCATGCTCGTACCTAACTATCACTAACCTATGTCTATTTTCTAAGCCTATTTAAGGAGTCATTCAGCCTTCATTCCAATTTGTCCCAGACTCTCAGAGTCTAAGCATTACACAATCCTCTCTTCCTCTTCTCTACATAACCTCTCATCCACGACTCGCTCCATCTCCAGTCATAAACCTTTCTCCGTAGCTCTTCACCCTCATTCACAGACAAAACCTTGCTCACAGTGCTTCATTTACCCACGTCCGGATTGACGTCCGGATCCGGACGTGACCAGGATAAGGTGTCCGGATCAGCGTCCGACCCAAGACAGCCGGACGTGACTCAGACAATTGTGGAAATTGCAGACTCGACCACGGCTTCTAAAATCAGTTTTTCTGCTAAATCCCTCTATCTTTATGCTGTTTATATTGAGCATTGTTATTTTGTCCATGGCTGAGTAGTCGCTTTTAATTTCGGTTTACTATGTATCTCTAGAATAATTATTTCTGAACCTTTGTGATTTTCTGCAGTACAATAGAATAAAGTTCTTTTCCCTTATGAATTCCTAGACTTGTTAATCTGATCAATTAAATATTTATCAGTTTGTTAGCTTATAAGTGAGAACTGCGGCTATCAATTGACTACAGGGAAAGAACCAGTTAGTATAGAGATGGTAATTCCTCTAAAACACTAGCTGACCATTAATCTAGACTACACTTAAAGCAATTAGTAAACAGTGGATTCATAACGAGAGTTAGGATTCGGTCTTTGCTAATTAGAATTCATGGAGCGGGAGACCGAATACGAGTTATCTTTATTCTAGGGTTTTATTCAGAATACTGTAGAAATCACTTAGGGGAAGAAATTGCAATCTAGAGAGAAGTAGTAAACCGAAATTTCCTTTATCAAACAAAAAATCAAACAATTATTTACCTGTTGTTTATTGCTTTTTGAACTCTTTTACAAACATTCACCATCACATACAAAAACCCCCAATTTCCTGTTATTTATTTTGTGTAAGTAGAAATTAAACTAGCCATTGCCTCCTTGGATTCCGCGATACTCAGGAATACTCCTAGATTTAAAACTTGCTATAATCGACCGGTACACTTGCCGTTAGGTAAAACCCCCAACACAATTTACCGTTAGGTTTTTACCCCAACAACACTGCTCGTTATATTGATGCTTGGAAAGAGGCAATTAGGTTGTCTGATCATCCGGACGGGATCTTCACCCTCCGTCTATTGTTACTGCCATTAAAGAGAAGCTGAGGATCGGGAGCGGGGACGCTCATGCGCTCTCCTTGGAGATGTTTCGTCATTCCCTTCCCTTGGGAGGTTTTTCGACCTCATGTGGAAGGGCATTTTTTGGGTTAGTGCGGTTTTTCACCCATTCTTCTATATATTTCTTGGTGCCCCTTTAACCTCTTATATCTTGTGCTTTTAGGTAATGTCGATGGCCCAAAGCGCTGAAGTTCAAACCCGAGACCTCCAATCCGACCTACGATATGAGAAGAGTCGGGCTAACAATATTGAGGCTGAGCTGAAGCAAACCCGTACTTCTCATGACACTTATATCGATCAAGTTCAATATGAGATTGATCGCAAGGTGAAGGAAAGGACGGAAACTCTAAACAAAGAGTTGCGGTCATCCCGTCATGAGTGTGTCCGCCTTCGTGATGAGTATGAGTTGAAGTTAAAGAACCTGCGGGAAGAGATATTTGCCCTGAAAAACTAGAACCTCTAAACCGATAACATCTTGAAACAGGTACACTGCAACCCTTCCGGTGAAAAGGACGTCTTTACACCAGTGCAAGCTTTTTCTGATTTGGAAGTTTTGTTGTGGCAGGACAAGCTGCTCATAAAAGGGAGGTGAACTCCCTTCCTACTGACAAGGTTTATTTGTCTGACCTGAAGGTTGCTCTTGAGAAGAAGTTGAGTCTCTTGAGGTTGATAAAAAGAATTTGACCAGACACAATGAGGCTTTGGTGGAAGAGAAAGCCAAACTCATTCACAAGCTTACCAATCTGGCCGAGGAAAGAGATTCCCTGGATGAGCAGACTCGGGCGGCCTTTGATCAAAAGAAGTAGTCCTTAATGGAAGAAAACATGGCCCTTTCTTCCGACAAGGCTGCCCTTCTGGCCGAGAAGGCCGTTATGGAGAGAAGGTGAAGGCTTTGAAGGGAACCGTGGCCTTTCTTTAATCCGAGAATGCTAAGCTCCGGCCAAGAGTGAGTTTTTTTTTATCGTTCTTCACAGGTTTTCTTCCGCTTTATGTCTTATCCTTACCGGTTCCTTCTTTCTTTCTCTTTTGACTAGGCTCTGAAAACCTTTTAAGTCATGTTGAGAAACTCAGCAACCACATTGATATATTAAACGAGGAACTTTCTGCCATGGGCTCTCATCGTGACCCTTATCGAGCCCAGGTTTTTCAGCTTGAAGGGAAGTTGCCAAGTATACGGCCTATGCCGTCACAGACCCAGAGGAGCTGAAGAAGCAGGGCACCATCATTACCTACTTGAAGGAGGCTTTCAGCTCTCAGAGCTTGAAGATTACCAACGTTTGTCGTTAGATTATTTCTAGGCACTTCTTGAAGAAAGGAGAAGTTTGGATGATGACTTGTACAGTGAGTTGGAATTCGACAGAGTTACTCAGAGAGCAATTTCTTTGAGGATTTTGAGAGATTCGGCCATCTTCCTAGCGAAACGTTCTTCGGGCCTGTCAGGCCTCCCTCCTCCCTCCTGACAGCGGTATGCACCAAAGGGTTGCGGTCCCTCATCAGGCCATTCAAAGATCCAATTCTCAGGAGAGCATGTCCCCACCCAGTCGAAGGATCAGCTGCAAAAAAGCCTGCTCAAGAATAGACTTTTTAGGAAGACTGTTGTTTTTAGTGTAGAAACCTTGTATAGGTGTATTTTGGGTCATGATTTTGGTAATTTTATTTAGTGTTTTCCCTCTGTTACCGCTTTTGTACTCTTGACTGGTTCACTTTGCAAAAATCTGTAGGAAAGGATGTGTAGTGCCTTGGTGGTGATTAGGTAAGAACTAGTGTGCATAATCTCTTGATGGTAATGAGAGGACTTGGATTTTGAAGATGAAAGTGTTTAAGGGGAACCTAGAGTGGTCAAGATGAAGGAGAAAAGATGTAAGTGTTAGAGAATGATTAGTAAATGCATGTATATAAGTTCAAATTGGGAATGATGAGAAGAAAGTGTAAAGAGAGGAAATTATGCATAGTGATGCAATATGACTTTGAGAGAACTTTGAGTAGCTTGGGTAAAGGAGATAAGGATGAATAATGATGCTTGAGGAGTAGTAAGATGGTTGAGAGGAACACTTTGGTTAGTTGAGGTTTTATGAAAATCTTCTACATGTAGAATGACGGGAACTAAGTGATAAGTGTTACGATTTTTGTAAGGGTTTGAGTAAACGATCAAGGAATTGAGTATGAGTTTGATGGATGAATTAGGAGGTTTTTAAAGTGTTAAAATTTGGTGAAACATGTCATAACACATGTGGAAAGGTTAGGAAAGATTGATAAGAATAGAGGTTGGAGATGCACTATATGCATAAGTGTGTTGAAAATGGAAATTGAAATTGGTGAATTAATATAGGATTTGATGATGAGTTTAACCAATGATTTTAGTAGGTTTTAAGAGTGTTTAAGGTGGTTAACTTGTTTAGAAAACATGTGAAAGATTAGGGAAGAAACGGGAAGAAGAACGGAGTTGAAATGAGTCAAATGGAGCGTTTCTAACTTCGACCTACCCAGGGCGTTGGGTCGGTCGATGGGTCGGTCAGGCTGTAATCTGCAAAATTGAGTTTCTGACTTTGACCTACCCAGGGGCTGGGTCATCGGGGGTCGGTCGGAAAAAAAAACAGAAAAGAAAGGGTGGTATTAGTAGTCCACCATTAGGAGGGGGATGATGATTAGAAAGGTAAGTATATATATAAGGATTTTGAGAGATTAAGTAAGTAACGGATTTAAGTGTTTAAGGTAAAGTTTATAAGAACTTAGTGGTTTTAGATGGGGACCATTAGTAGCTAAGTAATTAGGTTAATTGAAAGTAATTAACAACCCAAATTGGATGAATGTTTTAGGACTTGAGAATTGGGACTCGGAAGGAGAATAGACAACCGAACAACACTGACGTGATAGGTATGGTTTTCTTGTAGCCTGCTTGCTAACGAGGTGTCCCTTGGCTTGTGTGCTATTTGTTTATGTGTGCCGACTAAACAAGATAACGCATGCAACTGGAATATTATGTTTGTTGTGTGATTGTGATGCACTAACACAACTTACCATGAGAATGTACTAACAATGTTTAGTTAAGAATTGTGTGAGAATAAGGAACATTCCAAAATGTTTCTTAGTAACCGAAAGTGGCTAACTACACAACATTGACTTTGAGACTTCTACTAATTAGAACTTGGGGGAGTGAGGAATCCGGAATGTTCGGTCATGCATGTGTTAAGTAGGAGGTTGGTATCCTTATCAGGTTCCGACTTCCAAATATGACTTGTCTTCGGACTCGTTGCCTAGAGTCGATATATAGACTCACAACTCTCCTCGAATTTCTTTTTTAGGGGGGAGGCATACTGAGATGGTGTGGTGGGATCTACCTAAATCCCAACTTATTCTAACAAATATTGTTTATGAAACCAGTGGAGCTGATTACTCATTGGTTAGGGTCTTTAACCTGACAAGATAAACAATGATAATAAGGAAAACCATTCTATTTAAAGAACGGTTGCCTTATTGAGATAAGATTTGAGATAAGATTTGCGATAAAGTACAACCAATTCTAATTAAAGAACGGTTGGTACATTGCGACTGAGATAAGGATTAGATGAGGTAAGATAAGAATGGACTGGATTATGGTGTATATTTAAGGAGTTAAAATACTAACTCACTTACTAAGGGAATCTTTTAAATCGTTCATTGTGTTTGAACTCCATTTGTTCATATGTGGCTTGTTGTTTATGCACTTCTTACTTATGTTGTATATCTAATCAACTTCATGCTATCGATAATTAGTCGTCGTAGCCCCGTTAGCATGGGGGCTATAAGGGAATCGTACCAGCAAAGGTGTTGACCCCCTCGGGGCCCTGTTTAAATTTTGCAGGTGAATGATAGAAGACGACCGTCCTGAGAGTAGGATCGGGTAGAGTTACTACGGGTTGTTTTACTTTTGTTACACGATTTGTGCATGGACACTCGTTTAGTAAATGGATGGGATGTTAGTATGATGTATTAAGATATGATATACTTGATTAAGAACAGTACTTGGGAAGGTTTTAGTATACTAATGTTGGTATATTCGGGTCCATCAGACCGTAGCTAGATCTTGGAGTATTTATTATGCCTAGTTAGTCACTGGGTGACTAACGGCGGTAACACCAACTGTTGTAAGGATTCCGCTGTAATGTTGAGTTAAGTAGTGGAAGTTTATGAGATGATTATGTATTTATGAGTTGGGGGTTACACGACTACTTCCCGTGTTCCTGACTTTACTCGCTCCTATACATATGTGGGGCACCCTACTGATACATTCTACTTACCTGACTAACTTATAAATAAGTCTGCCAGGCCCGCAGCTCCTTTGGAGGCGGTCGTCCCACATTTTATTTTCGTACACTCGTAGTGTCCGTCACACGCCTATGTGAAGTATTCTGTTGTCAAATCCTCTTATCTCGTCAGATGATAATGCACCTTGGTGCCACCCGAACTTAATTAAGGGAAATTTGTCCACTTGTCTGTATTAGTACGAACTGGATTCCTTCCCTCGGGTTAATACCCTCAGGTATAGGATCGTTCTAAGGTTGTTCAAATTTATCTAGTATAACTCCTACCTACTGTGTAGCGCTGAGGCCAGTGTAGGTCCTCTGGTTTGGTTTTAAGAAAATCTGAGGTTAAGAGAATTTGGGTTTTAAAAGAAAGCTTGAAATAAACATGAGTTTGGAAGAAAATTTGGGTGTGAAAACGGTTTGAAATAAAACTTGAGTTTAGAAGGAGTTAGATTTAAAAGAAATTCTTCATGGTATTTAGAATGTCTTCTCGCCTGGACCGAGTCTAGCTTCTCGTTGACTGGGATACTTCTTAACTACAATGGTTAGGCCATTAAGCCCTTCCAAGGTCCGTGCTTCACACTCTTAGGACTGGTGTCCTATAGTTTTCACTCGCCTTCAAGGTACTTTGCTAAGCAACTTTATAGTCATTAAAATCTTCCCGAATAGCCCCGTTATAGCAGCACTTGCCATGGCAGTGCGCCATGCAGCCTGGCTATCGGTTCGACATGTACTAGTTGCGGTACTACTTTAATCATTACCGTATCTGTAGCCTGTTGGCTCTTCCTTTGATATTACAGTCTTGATGGTAAATCTTCTGAGCCGACTCTCATTGGTCTTGACATGGTAGTCGTTAACTAGGGTGACTCTCCTTCCCTTAACTCCGTGTTTTTCCTTAATGTTTTTCGTCCCCACGCATTTGTCGTGGTTACCGAGACTTGATTCTTGTTTAGGTACTACGACGTAGTCCTATTGAAGTATGTTTCACTAATACTCCCATAGTTGTCTAATTATGATAATCGGGTATTATAGCCTCTTTGGTGTTGTAGGTTTGGAGTTATCCAGCCTTGACTATTTTCTCAGTCGGTAAGTACACCACTGGCGGTACAATCTAACAATTATGGTCCCGTAGACATGTATCTCGGGTCTCATTACTTCACCTTTCTGCTTCGTTGCACGGCTAGTGCGTTTCTTCTTGATGGTCAGTCATGGTTCTCTCGACTGCTAAGCATGTCGACCCATGCTGCCGGAAATTCCATTCTCCTATGCATAGGATTCTTCAATTCTCCGCTATTAAGTACGATTAACGTCGTTCAGACGGGAACTGTCTCCAGGATTTCCCGTTCTTGGGATCTATTGTATGACTGGTTCCCCGTTCTTACATAAATATTTGATAACGGCTAGATCGGGTTTTCCCAAGTAAGAGAGGATTTTCCATCTCTCTGGCGTTCTTCCCGAGTTATAAAACGGGGTTTGTGGAGGGCGGGTATGGATGTTGTAGGTATCCCATACACACGAGGAATGCCTAACTAGCATATCTCTCACGCTATCACTCAACCCTTAGCCCAAAGTCTTAAACTCCTAACTCGGTACTTCCTGTGCTCGGTATTTCCAGTCATCAGAGCGATACTTTGCTCTGATACCACTTTTTGTAACACCCCAACTACAAACTCCACATTTAACCATTAATCACAGCGGATATCACATCATAAACACTAATCAAAAGGGACGGTGTTACACGTCGTTAGCCACCCACGTGGCTAACAAGGCTAATAGTTACACAATGTACCGGTCTGATGGACTAGATTACCGAGCACTACACTTTACATTACAATTCCGTTACTAAACTAAAAAAAATACAATTACGATCCAAAACTGTACCAAGTCTAATACATTCAACTACCGGTATCAACGTCGGACTTACACCACTTACATTTACATAAACAACTAAAATAAACTACCCATGCAAAATCAGCCACCCCATCCTACTCTCGAACGGCTACCAGCTCCATGGTATCTGAAATGAAATGGGTGGCCCCAAAGGGGCTCAGCACCTCTGCTGGTATGGTAATCGTGCAGCCCGCATACTACCGGGCCACGCACAACTATTTGTCGTCTGAGAATGTGGTTGATTGTATTTAGATCATGGATGAAAAACTATAACACATATCACGCTTACACAATACACATATCCAACCAATGGGTTATAAACAATGAGGTTGACACGTCAACACTTGCTAGATCACATTATTGCGTTCCTTGACCCTTGTGGGTTTAAACATTAATGGAACTAGTTTCTTATTAGACGACACTTACCCATTCTACCGAATTATATATAATACTTCTTATAATAACGTGGGGTTGATATCAATGACTAATGTACTCAAACATAACACACACATCACACAGTAACGTATACACAACATAACTCGGGAATGAGTCTCGTGAGGACTCGGTCTGAAATAAGAGTTAGCCAACGTATTAGAGCCTACAGAATATTTCCATTCTCATGTTGAGCTCTTTACATAACAACTTACTGTTCTTCTTAAAGAACGTATACTTTACTTAAGCTGTGTCGGATATAATATAGCTCCGATCACACCATACACAATAACTTTACTTAGATGTGTTAGTCATAATATAGACCCGAGCACACCATACACAAATCCCCCTAGCCCCGAATAATAGTCAAGGTAGGAGAGCCAGCTATTGGCTCGTGGGAGGTTAAATTCCAAGAAGGAAAACAAACGAACAAGGGAGAGAGTTGAATCAAATATAGATATCAACTCCCATACATACACGCGCGACCGGACACGCGGATTCCTCACCCCCCCCAATTATACATTAGTTAGAAGTTCCCTTATGGAACTTATCACATCATTACACCATATTGTAACACCCCATCCAACAACAAACACATAACAACATTCTGCAGCGGAAAATATACTACTTCACATTACCTAACTCGTTGGTGTTACACGCCGTTAACCACCCATATGGCTAACAAGGCCATTACATACACACTGTACAGGTCTGATGGACTAGATTCCCGAGCAATTGTACATCACTATAATTTTTCATTAACAACAAAACATACACATACCTTCCAACTGTACCGAGTATTTACAACTGATGCCGATAACAATTTCGGTCTTACTACACCTACTGTATATATACAACTTAAATGATTACCCATGTACAACGACTACCCCATCCTACTCTCGAACGGCTTCCAGCTCTTTGTACCTGAAATAGGAAAAGAAGAGAAAGGGTGGCCCCCAAGGGGCTCAGCACCTTTGCTGGTATGGTAATCCCGCAGCCCACATGCTACCGGGCCACGCACAACTAATTGTCGTCTTAGCATGCGGTTGATTATATTTAAATCATGCATGCAACTATAAACACACAACACATGACATTTCGCCTCAATGGGCTCAACAAACGGATAGTACATCCTTACTTGAGAAGTCACTCGTGGTATTCATTATCCCTAGAGTGTTTCTCCTCTAATGGAGCTACTTCCTTAATATACGACACTTACCCATTAATCGGGTTATCCTTAACGCCCATTATCACAAACTGGGATTCATATCCATGATCCACATACTCCACATTTTGCAACATATAACATTCATCACATGACACAACACATAACAACACTTTTCACGTTACAACGTGCACATAATAACATCGCAATAGAAATTTCATTACAACAACAACACATAACATAACGGGAGCGGCTCTCTTAGGAACCGACCCAAACATTGATAATTCACTGGTGAGCCCAGAGAATGATGTCCCCTCATAATAAGCTCGTTATACAACAACAACAACACTCATTACCGTCCTAATATTCGGACGAGTAACTTAAGTTAAGATGGTTCGGGTTTGGAGGCCCGAACACACCACACAAACACATGTTCCCCCTAAACCGATCTTAAGTCAGAATAGCCAAGCTTTGGAATAAGCTAATGGGAGATCATAACCCGTGAGGGAAACAACCATAACAGAGAGAAGGGTAAGGCTAAGAAGGATACCCACTCCCAAACAACGCGCGACCGGCCAAACCGATTCCTCACCACTGTTAGTACATACTTACTTTTAGATATTAGTTAGAACCCCACTATGGAGTCTATCACATCTACACACCATACAGTATTACAACTGGGTTAAACATACAAGGGAGATCCCTACATACATCACACACACATATCACACAATTAACACACGCATAGCCGTGGTCAGAACGTCCCATGGTTCGGGTCGTTTAATCCGAATACCAAACTCTCATGTGATCCTAGACTCAGTTAACTAAGGTTAACACTTCCGAGGTTAAATGGTATCAGAACTAGACACGTCACATATATGAATTGCTGTAAACTCATACATGTTTTATCTTACAACGTGGCAAACATATAGAAAAACACATTGGCATACAAGCCGGTGTAATCCGGTAGGACACAGGTTGCAAGAAAACCATACCTGTCACCGGAGTCCACTTTACCATGTCCACTTATGTTCCTCGAGCAATTCTCGAACAACTGATAACATTACATGTATTTTTATTAACATCGGGGTAACATGATTGTTTAAAGTCTAATGCTTATAACTTTTCCCCGTTAACTTAGTTACATAACTTCACTTTTTAACTTGTTTTACTTTTACATTTTAATACAACCTTCCCCCACTAAATTGTCATTATAACTCACTTAACATGTCCTCACTAGTAGAAAAAGACCCTACCGCAGTGAGTGGTTGTTTGGTACCTATGGCAGCGGTTGAAAACCGCTGCGATGGGTGCCGCTGCGGTAGGTGAAACACCTAACGCAGCGGTTGTAGAACCGCTGCGGTAGGTACTCTAACGCAGCGGTTCTTTCCAAGAACCGCTGCAGTAGACCTTTTTTTTAAAAAAAAGCGACCTATCGCAGCGGTTCTTAATAAGAACCGCTGTGATAGACCTATTTGTTTTAAAAAAAAAAACAACCTATCGCAGCGGTTCTTAGTAAGAACCGCTGCAATAGGTTAATTTTTTTTTTTTTTCCATTCCCCCCTACAATTCTACCACACACACCCAAAATCAATCAAACCTGTTAAGATATAGCAATTAACAATGCCACCACAGTGGGGCATTAGATCAACCATTTCACCATTTAAATAGCCACCAAACCTATTTACGGGCAATAATCCACTTACATTTACAAATTTGAGCAAATTAATCAAACATCTACAAAATCTTTACAAAAACGACAATTGTTTCATGAGAATTTCAAAATCATCCTACTCAATCCTACCAAACCCTAGAAGCAACCTACATTAACGCTCATGAATTCTGCCCATTCTTCGAGCACCTCGGTTATATGTCCTTCGTTGTAACCGTCTACCAACTCTTCAAAGCCTTGGAATTAACACAAAAAGAAATATGATTAGTTGCTAATAATACTTTGAGTTTAAGAATCAATGTTAAAAATTATCTACAAAACCAAAATATTTCGAGAATGCTACTTACCAGGTCTAGAGACTTCTCTGGCAAGAGTCTCGGTCCCGCTATCAAGTCACTCATAAACCGAATGACATAGTAGCCACATCCAAACCTCCCGGCTGCTGTGGACACTGCACATGTATATACGTAGATATTCAAAATAGATTTAACACATAAATTATAATACTGTTCCTATTTAAAAACTAATGAACATATTACAAAATTTGAATAAGGACTACAAAAATACCTTGACTACATTCCACGGAATCTTCTTAAATCTCTCTCCTCGGACTTGCGTCATTACAGATACAAAGACACTAGAATTCATACGCACAGATAAAGTAAAAGTTATCCACCGGATGATTAAGAAATAACTAAAAATTGATAATTAATCAAGTTAAGTAAATTCATCACCTCATCAACATGTATATGCCTCTGGACAGATAAGTGGCTCTTGGACGCAGATCTGAGTCAAGCTGCAGGACTCTTGGCTTTTTATACATAGAACGAGCAAAGACCAGTGTCGCTGTTCATAGATTACAATACAGGCATAACTTAATTCAATCAATTACATAATACAAATATCATAATTTTAAACTAACTTAACATTAGATAAAATTCTTACCCTTGATGAAGAGGCAGCATTATGTAAGATTTATCTGCAACTGCACACGCATGTACCACATTTGACAAATACTGGACCAACGCTTCGGGGTCAGATCCCATATTAGCTTCGGAACAGTAGTCAGGGCATAGGAACCCGAAACTACTATCTCATGTACTTGGACCGCCTTGTCATCAATAAACCTGTACATATAAAGAAACAAATATTATGAATTTAATTTTCAAATATATAGAGTAAAATGTGTACAACGTATGCTAATTACTCACATGCAAGCCGATTTGAGAATCGACGCACTCAACCAATCCTTCTTGAACAACTCCACAAAATCAGTAAGATAGATTTCAAAACTCTGAGCGCCTCTATAGTGAAAAAGATCCGGTCTTGGTTCCATTGTAACCGAATCTCTTCCTGGCGACGTCATCAATAGTGTGGAGTGCAACAGTTTCAGCATTGGGGGTAAGGCATTCAGAACCGCCGGTTGTAGCAAATTCGATCTTATCACAACTCTAGTCGCGGATGCCATCGAAGGATTAGCTGGAGCAACAACAACTCTCTTTCCTTTTGCCTTATCAGAATTTGATTGAATGTGTTCCTAATATATTAATTTAATAAGTATATGTTTCTACTCTAGGATATGTAAAAGAATAAGTTTTTCATGGGGTTACCTGCTGCTCCCCAAGCCTAATCATCTATAGGGCCACTGTACTGCATGGATTCAGCTTGACGAAGGGTGAATATGTCTGCACTGGGCACCGGTATCTGACAATCCGCGTAAGCAGGCGCGTAACCTTCAACAACCACCGGACATGGTACTCTCGGAGCGCTGTATTCCTCACGGTGTCTCCAGCACAAGACTTGAAAAGTTTTCCCCACCCTACTTCGACTTCGTCAACACCAATCACTTGGAACAATGTGCAGTCAATTGGTTGCTAAATTTCAAAATTAAAGATTTTAGATGCACATAAACAAGTGTATAATTTGTTTTTTTTTTGTGTATTTGTAGTTAACATCTTGTTCTAACTTTGAGAGATGAATATGGAAATGGGTTGACGGAGTGAACACTACTGGGAGGCACTGCTGCGGGCTCTGATGCTTGTGCCTGATCTGGCGGTCTAGAAACCTCCTGACTCATCCTCTCAGAGCGCATCATCTCCATAGCTTCAGCGATTGACTGTCGAAATTCATTTCGTAGTCGCTGCTCGAGCTCCGCATTCTGGGTAAGTGCTCCTCATATGTAATGCTCCCTGCAGGACAGTGTCTCGACCCAGGATTACCGAAGGCTTGGCGTATACCGACATGACCACCAAAGCCTACTGCACGACCCGGATGATCCTTCTTCCCGAGAGCGCGGGAAAGGGTGGATCATCCTGCCTAACGGGCTGCCAAGTGCCTGGGTGATCTGGGAGCTTAACTCTTCCTGTTATGGAGTTTAATAAGTCAATAGGATACTTCGGTTTATTTAACTGCTATTGTTACTCTATAAATATAATAAACATTTTTTAAACTAAAAATCACTTACCATTTGGTTGATGACCTCTCTCGTGGCGTCATCATACTCGCAGGTGCCGCCGGATTTTGAAGGTTTCTTCCGTCGACTTAAGTCCCAAACCTTCATCCTTCGTTCGCTGACATTCGAGCCAGCTGGCAGCAACCCCTCTTTCTCCCACTGCGGCACACGCTGAGCAATACTTGTACTCCCCATGTGATGGGGGTAACGATTTTTTTTTTGCATTTTGTTGTTGTTTCTCACGTATAGCCTACATATGTATGAAAAGACAAATTATGCAAATAATATATGAAAAAGACGAATTAACCAAATGAACTGTAAGGACACTTTGAACATTTATCATACAAAAGAACAACTAATAGTGTGAAACTCACCTTGAACTCAGGGGTCAAACGCCTCGCAACAAACTCATTCCACTGCTCTTCAGTAATACCATCATATTTTTGCCACGATGGTCTCCGATCATCCACATCTTCACCTTCTGCCTCCTCTATCTCTGCGGGCTCCTCACAGTAAATGTACTGCCTCGTGAGCAGAGATCTGAAGTCTTTGAATTGTGTGGCAATCCCCTTCATCACATCATCCTTCAGAGAAGGATCTATACAGAATCGGTCCTATATGCACAAACAAAAAAATGGATTAGTGTAAAAAAGTAACTATATAAATCTTAAAACAAACTATTAAGTGTAACAAATACCTTGAGACGTTCAAATATCTGCTCCTTCAACGCCTGAGGCACTTGCTTCCAATTGTGGTTTATATTGAAATATGTACTCACCAAATGCCTGGCTAGAGCAGTGAAATCATTTTTCCAGGTACCCGTGGGCTGATTAAATTCATTGAACTCCAAAGGCTTTGTCGGGGGGCCTCTATTTGCTTTCAGCCCACGGGTTGCCCTCGTTTTTGGGTTTCTTGAGAGGCGGAGGAGCAACTTGTAACTCTTATCCTTCCTGTGAAGGCCCTGCTGTCTCGGTCTGCTGTGGGGTGGTCTCTACGTCTGCTTTCTTTGATGTCTTTTTCCACCTCGTGTGGGCGTTTTGCGGTCTACTCTACTGTGGCTGAGTTTCCCCAGTCAGGAGCTGCAGCGTCCTATAGGATCATCAATAGGATCATCATCCACTGAGGAACAAAAACACACACATTAGATCAATATTCATGGAACGATGTATAATTGCAAAAATAAACATAAATAATTAATTCTGATAACATTGTAACAACAATAATACGAATTATATAATGTAATTTCAACCAATGGTGTTACCTAGACATAGTAACATATATCATGATCTGTTTTCTACCCAAACCCCCTCATTATGGTCTGATCGAGCGTAGATGGTCTGAACATCATCATTTTGTAAATCATCAGTTGAATCATGCAACCCTATATGCAACGATACAGTTTCATCTATCATCTCATTATCATCATCGTCGTTGTTTTCATCCTCAAACAAAACCGGTCTTCTCCCTGGAAGAACAACATGCCATCTACTAGCTTTTGGGTCTTCAACATAAAACACCTGGTCACAGTCTTTACCCAACACAAACTGATCTTCCTTATTAGTTGTACACGTGAAAGATCAACCAAAATAAGTCCTTTATCATTTTGGAGTCCATGTCGGTTGTCCACCCAATTACAGCGGAACAATAGAAACGAATCAATGTGATAGTTTAGTTCCCATATGTCCTCTATCACACCATAATACCAACTACTACTGCTCATTGGTTGAACCTGGTTACCTAGACCATATTCAGTCACCGATGCTTCAATTTTTACCCCACTGTTCTGATGTATTGATTTAGCATCTTGGCGTGCAGTGTAGTATGTGCATCCATTAATGTCATACCCTTCAAACGATACAACATCTGTTCCACAACCAACAGCTAGACATCTGATTTCTTCACTGACATCTTCGGGGTTCAATGAAGCTTGCTCAAACACATATTCCTTAAACCATTGGACGAATACTCGATTTTGTTCTTTTTTAAGCCAGATACGGTTTTTGGTAGGGTTTTGTCGACTCAACTCAGCAATGTGAATATCGAAGTAGGGTTCAACAACCTCAAGGTGTTGCAGTACAAACAAATGTGCCTGATTAATAAGATCACGAGAGATACGAACAACCTTTTTGCCAATAACTCCTTTACCCTCAAATCTACCATGGTGACGTGGTTTGGGAATACCAATTGACTCTGCATCGTTCAAATAACTTGTTACGAATTCTGTGACTTCCTCAGTCACTGTTGCTTCGATGATACTGCCTTCCGGTCTATATCTGTTTTTCATTCTACCCTTCAGAATCCCCATATATCGTTCGAAAGGATACATGTAACGTAAGTAAACCGGACCACAATATTTGATCTCTCGGACAATATGCACTACTAAATGCACCATTATGTCGAAGAAAGATGGTGGGAAATAAATCTCAAGCTGGCATATTGTCACAACAATTTCATGTTGCAGATCATCGAGGGTGTCTGAGTCAATTGCCTTGCAGCAGACAGCGTTGAAGAAGAAACATAATCGAGTTAGAGCATTTCTGACATTTTCTGGTAATATCCCTCGTATTGCAATGGAAGAAGATGCAACATTAACACATGATAATCATGAGATTTCATGCCTAACAGTTTCAAATCCTTCATAGAAACTAGGTTCTTCCAGTTTGAAGAGTACCCAGATGGTACCTTCAATGTGTGCAAACACTTGCAAAAACTTAATTTTTCACTCTTAGAGAGGGTATAAACACGCAGGAGGTAGATATGTTCGCTTCTCATCCTCTATTGGGTGTAGTTCTTTCCGTATGCGCAACTCTTGCATATCTCTCCTCACCTTCAATCCGTCTTTCGTCTTGCCGGGTATGTTGAGCAAAGTACCACACACTGCCTCACCGACGTTCTTCACAATGTGCATGATATCCAAACAATGTCGAACAGGCAGATGCCGCCAATACGGTAGATCCCAAAAAATGGAACGTTTTTTCCAAATGTTCTTCGGCGGCTTGGATGTGTTTCCAAAGACATTTTCAATGTCTTTTACCTTTGCATACACTTCCTCTGAATTCAAAGGCAGAGGAGCCACACGAGTCTCGGGCTCATTGTTGAACAACTTTCGCTTTCTCGAACGGTAAGGATGGTCTACTGGAAGAAACCGTCGATGACACATATAAACATTTTTGCCGCAGTGCTTCAGACGATCTGAACATGTGTCATCCTCACATACCGGACACGCTTTGAATCCTTTCACCGAGTATCCTGACAAGTTCCCATAGGCAGGAAAGTCGTTAACAGTACAGAACAACATCGCCTTCAGTGTGAAATTTCTTTCGCATGAGCATCATATACCACTGTCCCTTCATTCCACAACAAGTTCAGATCGTCGATCAGTGGTGCAAGATATACGTCAATGTTATGACCAGGTTGCTTTGGACCAGAAATTAGGAGTGATAACATAATATTTTCGTTTCATGCACAACCATGACGGTAAATTGTAGATCACTAGTAGCACCGGCCAAGTGCTGTGCTGACTGCTCAACGTGCCATACGGGTTCATCCCATCGGTACACAATCCAAGTCTCAGATTTCTATCCTCATCCCCAAAATGATGTTTGAATTTTCTGTTGATATTTCTCCACTGAGGTCCGTCTGCAGGATGTCTTAATTTTTCATCGATTTTTCTACCATCCGCGTGCCATCGTAAGTTCTTCGCATCTTTTGGTTGGCAAACAACCGTTTGAATCTAGGAATTATCGGCAAGTACCACAATAATTTCACTGGACGATTTTTTTTCTGAAAGGAGGAATCCTCATCCTTGTCCTTGTACCGGGACAACAAACATTTAGGACACTTGTCTAGATGTTCGTATTCACCCCTATAAAGCACACAGTTATTTGGGCAAGCATGAATCTTTTTATATTCAACTCCCATTGGACACATCCATTTCTTTGCCTCGTAGGTGGATGTAGGAAGACCATTCTCATCAGGAAGCATATCATGTATCAGCTCTAGAAATGACGTGAAACACTTGTCACCAACTCCATATTTCCCCTTTAAGTTGAACAAATTAAGTACAACAGTCAATTTTGTGTATTTAACGCACGAAGGGTACAAAGGTGTCTTTGATGCGTCCAACAATCTTTGATACTCTTCCGGCTTATCGACAAAAGTATCCGCAACATTTTCTAACATTTCATCCATTTGCTCATCATGGTGAGTGGTCTCGCTGTCATCGAATCCTGAATCACTTAACGGTACCGACTCATTGATGGTATTGAAGGTGTGGGCGGTACTTGCGTAACGTGGATCATGAGCACTTGATGATGTTGAAGCACTAGCTGCAACAATTTCTCCATGAAAATTCCATCTTTTGTAATGTGGCATGAATCCACGGGACTTAAGATGAAATCTAATTTCCTCAATGTCTTCATATTTCCTTACGACCCCACAGTCAACACAAGGACATGAAATATTGTCCGCCTTTGTTATGTCCTTGTGTTGCACTGCCGCTTTGAGAAACTCTTTCAGCTTCTCATCAAAATAGTGCCCCTCGATCACCGTACATCCAGCCACGCTCCATTCTATATGTGAAAACAAAACAATGTTAGATTGATTTGTCTTTCAGTTTCGTCTGCATTTATAGATGGAGCATGTTTCTACTGGATGTACGGTTGCAACCAAACTCAGCACTACTCTATGGTTACAACCTAACTAACGTAGCCTAAGTACTCTAACGTTCCAACGTAACTAATCTAGCCTTATTCTAACAATTCTAACACATTTAATTTAACAAGTATAAATTACTTACTTGTTTTAAGGTTGTACAGAGGGGAAGCTAGGAGACTGCTTTGGTGATGGGCTGGGAAAGTACTGGTACAAATCCAATAGCAGATTCAGAAGACCTGACAAAGAAAAGTAAAGATTCTTATACACAAATAACAATAAAATTAATTAATAAGACTAATACGATTCTAGAAAAAATTCGGCATGACCTTAGCGTAATCGTGTTAATCCCATGCTTATCATTAAGCATTCACCAACATCTTATTTACCACGACAAATAAATTCCACAATTGGCAGCAACCATTCACAATCACTCAATATTAACCACAACCACTTTTTTGCAATAATTAATTAAACAAACAAAGAGAAAACATAGATGAAGATGTTACCTTTTCACTCTTACTTCACAGTAGAAGAAATGAGGAAGAAGAAGAAGTAGAGACCACCCCAATTACTGCAGACAGCGGGGAAGCAAGGAAATAATATTAGGGGGGGCAGCATAAAATCCATTATTAAAGCATTATCATATTAAGAAAATAAAAAAGATAACATCCAATAGATGATATTATTACCTTTCAGCTCATGCTGCACAACAGAAGCAATGAGGAAGAAAGAGACCTAGAGACCACCCCAATTACTGCAGACAACGGTGATGAAGCAAGGTAATAATATTAGGGGGGGCAAGAAACACATTACTACAAGCATTATCATATTAAGCACGTATATACTGCAATGTAATGGGAGAACATAGATGTTATAAAGTTATAGATCTTACCACTTTATTAATGTGAAACTTGAAGTTAATTTTTTAAATAGTTTGAGAATTAAGAACAAAATGATTTGTAGTTATTCATTTTCTTTTCGTAGTAGTTTTATTTACAATTTCAATCAATATGAATTTAAATTATAAATTTCTTTTCGTACTAGTTTTATTTACAAGTATTACTTTAATTTCAGCACCAAATTAGTCGTATTAAATTTGTCGAAAACAACATATTAAGCTAGTTTTTGCAGGAATTATGTAAAATTATAATAGTCAACAACATATATACATATGAATTCTCAAACTTTTTCATGTCAACAAATGACTTTATATGGTTTATGACATTGGTATCATGTAGTCATTATGTAATGAATTCAACATATAATGTTTAGATCTAATTAGTTTAGTAACAAAATTCATATACAATAAATCTATTAAAACTTGTTTTGAATTACAAACTTGTTTATTGCATCTATATAATGAAAAGTTAAAACTTATAGTGTGGAAAAAAATTATAAATTATAAAATGGTATATAATACTTGCACTAAGTTATTTTATATAGTAGATGTTTATATGCATTATTTGTATATTGATTTGCGATTTTTATTTTTTAATATCTTTCATAGTTTCATTGTCATGTTTATAATATTAGTTCTATATTTATATAATTAAATTTATCATCCGTATCATTAACCCCGTTTTATCCGTATCCGTACTTCCGTATCGCATATTTATATAACTAAACTCCCATACCGTTTTTTACAACTTTGGGTTGTATGCAGAGGGCACAAACAGCAACAATATCAACTCAGGCATTTTATCGAACACCTTATATGCACAACTATTTATACTTGTTCAATAATCTATCTATATTCAAATTATGCACACACAACTAAACTAACAATCAATAACTATATTACAACTAGTTATTCAATCAACAAGCCAATAATTAACATATTTCGAAGATCGAATTCGGAAATCGAATTACCTAGGGTTCCCGCAGCTTAATTTCTCGATCGACGCCTGCGCGACCACCTGGCGGAACGACGGCCGACTGGAGACGGCGGCGAAGAACGGCGGTGGCGCGACGAGGAAGAAGACGGTGGCGGTGGTGGTGGATCGCAGGCGTCAGCTACGGTGAAATCACCGTCGACCGTCGCTCTCTGCTTCGTTCTCTCGAGTTTACAGAAGAGAGAATGAAGACGAAAGTGACGGAAAGCTCGATTTGGGGAAAAAAAAAGACCCTATCGCAGCGGTTCCTACTAAGAACCGCTGAGATAGGTCAGTAAAAAAGACCTATCTCAGCGGTTCTTAGGAGGAACCGCTGCGATAGAGTTTTTTTTTTAAAATGACCCTACCACAGCGGTTGTAAGTAACAACCGCTGAGATAGGATTGCGGGATTTTTAAAAACGGCCTATCTCAGCGGTTGTTTTTACAACCGCTGCGGTAGGGGCGCTGCGATAGACCATTTCTGTACTAGTGAATGGTCTATGAGGAAGTTAGAGTTTAGATGGGTGTATTGAACACACCAAAGTCATGGTATGAGGAGTGGTAAGACTTGTGCAAGGATCTGGATGGAAAGGTGTATAATGCTTTAAGGTGATTTAGGTATGGACTAGAGAGTAAAACAATGAGAGTTTTGAGAACCTTGTGTAAGGGTGATGATGCTTAGTAGTGGACTAATGAGGTTTAGTTTAGATGTAATGAGTGGACTTAGGTGATGGAAGAGAAAGGTGTGGGAGAATGTTGTGAAATGTCAAGGAAAATGACTGGGAATGTAAAAGAGAGCATGATCATGAGAATGGTGAATAAGATGCATAAAAGAGGTGGAAATGTCTAAGGAGGGTGTTACATGGTCAGGGTAAATGAAGAACCATGTTAAGGTGTTAAGGTAATGGAAGACAATGTATAAGTAAGCTCAAGAGTTTAGGAGTGTTGAGTAACAAATGAAAAGAAGAGAAATTATGCATGGACATGCAAGATGACCTTGGAGGGATTGAGCAAAGCAAAGATGTAATGTAGTGATGTTAAGGAGGAGCTATATGGGTAGGAAAGAAACACTTTGGTTAGTCGAAGTTTTAGATAAAATGTACAAGTTGGAAATGTAAGGAAGCATATGACAAGTGTTAGGAATGTTTGTAAGAATTTAGTAAATGTTTGAGAAGATCTTTGGAAGTTGTTTTGGAGAGTTTGGTGGAAGTTATAAGGTGAGTTTAAGTGCCTAAATGATGTTAGAAGACATTGTGAGGGTTTAGGAGAAGTTTGGTGAATATTGGTTAAGTGTTTGAAGGCTTAGAAAATGAGTGTTTTGCCTTGTCCGAACATCCGTCCGGACATGGACGTTCGGACAGGCCCTGTTGCGTGAAAATTTTCAGAGTCTCGACTTGTGTCCGACCTTGGGAAGTCCGGACACAAGTTCGGACGTGCCTGCTTCTACTTAGGAGTTTCCTCGACCCATGTCCGAACTTCCGAAGTCCGGACACATGTTCGGACATGCGTCTGTTTTCAGTTTTGAGTCTCGACTTGCGTCCGAACTTGGGAACATGCCACTGTTTTGGCCAAAAACCTTGTTTAAGGATGGGAAATGATGAGGATAATTAGGTATTGATGTTATAAGGTTGTTTAAGACATGTTTGGTGGGTAACAATGATAATTAAGTGGATGAATAAGTATAAGTGATGAGGAGAAGCGATTCACTTAAGATTAAGTTTGTAAGATTAAGTTGTAAGACTTAAGAAGTGTTAGGTTGGGATCATTAAGAGTTAAGTAAGGTAAGTAAGTTAAGTAAGGTAAGTAATTTAAGTAAGTTGAATTAAGTTAAGTGATTAACAACCTAAAACTGAATGAATGTTTTAGGACTTGGGAATTTGGACTCCGGAAGAGAGTAAGCAACCGAACAACCAACGGTGAACGGTACAGTTCTCTTGTGACATGCTTGCTAACGAGGTGTCCCTCGGCTTGTGTGATATTTGTTTTTGTGTGCTCACTAAAAAAGATAAAGCATGCAACCGGAATATATTATATTATTGTATTGTTGTGTGATGTTTGAAAACTAACACAACATACCGTGAGAACTTACTAACCAACGTTTAGTAAGGAAATGAGTGAGACTAAGGAACGCTCCCTAATATGGGCTGATATAAACCGAAAGAGGTTAACCAACAAACATGGTCTTGAGACTACTACTAACTGGAACTTGAGTGAGGAAACCCGGGACCGATCTCCGGTCATGCATGCTAAGAAAAAGGGGGTCGGTATCTATAGCAGATTCGACTTCCGCTTAAGGACTTGTCTTCGGACTTGTAGCCTAGGGCCGGTTGCCGGCTCAGCTACGCTGGACTCCCGTCCAGGGTAGGTGGCATTAAGATGGTGCGGTGGGATCACCTAAATCCCAGGTTTGGACTTAGGATACAACCATTCCCCTCCAGGAATGGTTTGTATACTGAGAATAAGTTAAGATTAAGATTAAGGTAAGGTTAAGATAAGTTGCAACCATTCCTCTTTAAAGGATGGTTTGTATTATTAAGATTAAGATTAAGGTAAGGTTAGGATAAGTTGCAACCATTCCTTTTTAAAGGATGGTTTGTAATATTAAGATTAAGATAAGCTACATCCACACCTTATTAAAGGATGGTTGTTTCTAAGATTAAGATAAGACTAAGATTGAGGTGAGATAAGGATGGACTAAGATTAAGAGGGAAAATTACTTAAGGAGTTAAATAATTAACTCTCTAATTAAGGGAACGCATTTAAGTCGTTCATTGTGTGTGAACTTTGATTGTTCATATATGGATTGTTGTTTACAGCATTTACTATTATGTTGTGCATTTAATCAACCTCCATGCTATCGACAATTAGTCGTCGTAGCCACGTTAGCTTGGGGGCCATGAGGGGATCGTACCAGCATTCGTGCTGACCCCCTTTAGGGGCTGTTTTTACTACACAGGTACATCAGGAAGCGGCTATCGCGAGAGTAAGAAGGGGTACAAGTGTTACGGGTTAAGTGTGGCCTACGAGTTGTGCATGTACACTCGTATGGCAATTTGAGTTAGTAAGATGTATAGGATGTGAGGGGGTTGTAAGAAGGATATGTAAATGGCTAAGATTGTTGTACTAATGTTCGGTATATTCTGTAGTCAGACCGTGGCAAGGTCCTGGATTGTATAGAATTCCGCTGTGACATGTATATATATATGCTGTTAAGTTGCGAGACCACAATTGGATTGAGTTGGGGTGTTACAAAAAGTGGTATCAGAGCATAGTTACGCTCTGAAGACAAGAAATACCGAACTTAGGAGAATATTGAGGTTGAGATTGAGTTATGGGTTAAGGGTTGAGAGATAAAGTGAGAGGTGCGTTAGTCAGGACTCCCCGGTGTTTACCGGACATCCATAGTACCTAGGCCCGCCCTACACATCCCTAACCCTAAATATGTGGAACAAACGCCAGAGAGAAGAAAGCCTTCTCTTACTCGGGGGAACCCGATCTGGCAGTTAGCTAACAGTAAGCAATACGAGAAATATCTTGTTGCATAACAGTTAAGGAGAACTGGGAGATTTGTAATGGAGCGCATCGGCGAAACAGGCGTTACCAATGGAACCTTACCAGTAAATAAACGGTAATTACCGGCAACATGGGTCGACATGCTACGCAGTCGAAATAACCCGCAATACCAATGGTAAGGAAAGCACTACGAGTGCAATGGATAAGGAAATGATAAGAGACATGAGTACCAGACAGTGGCCCGAAGGAGCATAACAGTAGGTTAATACAAGCATGAGGACTGAGACTACTGGAAAGTCCAGTTAGAAACGGGAACTCCAAACCCCATACAATGAGGAAGGTTACAACCTGGCCAACATAACGCGGACGACGGTAGAAACTTATACAAATTGTATACCGGAATAGGACTACGATGTAGTGCCTAAAGGAGAATTATTACTTAATAACCACACAAAATGTGTGGAGACAGGAGCGAGGATTAAGACATAAGAAAATATTAAGGGGTTCCCTCAGAAAGAGGAACGCCCTAATAAATGACAGCACTGTCAAACAACAAGGAAACTGCCGGATGGCCAGTTATCCAAAATAAGAGATCATCGAAGGAGTCCCGAGGACTACCAATTACATGGAAATTAGAAGGAAGCATCACTACCGATGTACCTTGTACCAATAACCCATCCTGCATGGCGCACTTGCCATAGCAAGTGCTACCACGGTTAAGCTACACGAAAAGCCATCAAGGCGAGATAGGAGAACGCTACAGTTGTAATACATATTAATACCGGATTGTAAATCCATAAGAACAGAAAAAAAATAAGACCTTGGAAAGGCCCGACGGCCTGACCATGATGAGAAGAGATGACACACCAGTCTGCTGGGAGCAGAACTTGGACAAAGTATAAAACCGTATAAAATTAGTAACGGTATAACCCACTACAACAACAACTGACAGTACGGTAAGAACACCAATCTCAAACTCCACGGGGAAAACCTAAGAGATCGCTCGGTGACCCGAGCAAAACACTATATAAGCAATGATATACAAGGGATGTATTATAAGATACCATTGAGACCGTTGACATAACGTTTCTAAAAAGAGCGGGATAAAGCTCCCGAGATGACCGTTAAAACTTGCAGATAACAACATTCTACAATGCAGATGTTGGAAAACCCAGAAAACAAGGATAAAAGAAATAAACGTAAGCTATAACCTACTAAGGATTAAAGTCGTACAACCCTGGAAAAGGAAAGCTCAGAGGACTACCCCCACAGAGCGGGCATAGTCGAGCCGAACAACTGATGAATGACAGTTAACACTGTTTGTTTAACTCATTAACACCCAAGTATGATTGATCATCAAAGGGTGGCGTAATCAACAGAAGTTGAACGAAGCGTTGAGATGGAAGAATAAGACGACAGGATGATATCCAACTTGGACACCGTAAGGCAAACGCCTAATACGAACCTAACCTTGACTATTAAAAGACATAAATCTAGTAAAATGACAGTAGTGTCAAAGACATTAAGTAACCTCAGATCACCTGAACAACTTCCATAGCAGGAAGCAGGATGCAGCAACTTACCATGAAACCCGATACTACATTTAGTATGTAACCTAACGGTGGATAGTGCTCAAAGAACCAGAATCTTAAGAGAATGACCTGCAGATGAGTAAGAGCACAAATAATGAACTGAGACATTAAGCACTAAGAGCCTACGAGCCAAGGATGTTAACCACATCAGAGCCCGAGGCGCAATAAGTTATAAGAGAGCTTGTTTAAGCCACGAAGGGACTACAATTTGTAGATATGAACGGTTACCAAACCTGTAACTTAGATTGGGAAGAACATTACCAAGAAAGGGTACCAATGAGAATGTTGAGATAATGCTAAGGACAGGAGCGGAGAACGAACCATGCCTTTTAGGGTGGGGATACCTCTCCTTGTTGTGAGGCCATGAGTGGGAATGAACCCCTCAAAAGGGCTTTCACATATTAGAGATAAAATACACTTATTTAGAAAATGGAAACTATGAACTTTGAGATCACCTTAGAACATACCAGATACACTTGAGTAATAAGGAAGGTCGCACAAATAGACCCCATATCCAACACCCAGGATGTAAGAAGTAGTAACGGTCAGAGATAAACATTGTGACTGCACATTGTGGCACGTCAATTAATCAATGCTCAGAAGATCTTGTGATTCAGTGGATGACTTCTTCAGTAATCAGTTAAACTACATGGTAGATAACATCACTAAGGATGAAATGAAAGAAAGCGAAAGAAATTAGCCTACTTACGAATCTGAGATTGGAGCATAACATCTTCATATCAAGAGTCAACTATTTTACAACACGGTACGACAACCGCCAATACCGGAATGAGAGAACTCCCAGTGTGTTTACACCAAGAAGGGATTGATTATAAGGTAAGACATTAGAATAAATGAGTAAGAGGTTGCACCATCAATGGGCAACATAGTAAGAGCCAACTACCACGGTAGTAGTGGTCGTGAGTACAATAGTTAGAAAGGTGGATTAAGTCATGGTGCGCGGTAAGGCGACCATTATGTATGAGCGTCAAATATGACACTGACATGAGGCAATTAGATTTATGAGTTAAGACCAGTATAAGTAAGGAAATAAGATGGTAGACGAGCTGTGCATTGATGCCAGTAGTCTGGACCTCGTTAGGTAAGATTTCACAGGAAGCACGCTATCCATTCCTTAAGGAACTGGAAGTGCATTCCTAGTAGCATAGATATGAGAAACAAGATAAGAGGCTCTACGGAAAGAGACCTCAGATATTAAGTGACCGAATCAATACGGAATACAGGAAGGAGCTAGAGCATACCATACCCAAGAACACAGTAAATGGACTTCCCTTGATTGACTTCAAGAAGAACAATAAATGTTATTATGGAACGATGAAAGAGGAGATCGACAACAGAATACTTCATAATTAGCAATAGCTAAACGTGTGACGGACACTATGAGTTTACTAAAACGAGATGTGGGACGACTGCAACCCACAGGGGCTTGCAGGCCTGACACGCTCATTTATGAGTAAGTTGGGTAAGTAGTAATGTACCAGTAAGGTACCCCATGCATGTGAACGAGTGGTGTAAGGAACACGGGAAGTAGTCGACTCCGTACCACCGACAACGACGCAAGATCAGACAAGAGCAGCTACTACCACAAACAGTCGAAGAGAAGAATTCAGTCGAACCAGCAACACAGAGGAACCAGAGAACAAATAATTAAGGACTATGAAGTGCGAAGAGCACGGATTGTTAAGTACAGACATTGAACATGCCTGAAGATGTAAGAGATTAAGACTGTAAAGCGCATTATGCACTAAACAGTAGTTTCAGACTAAGAATCATCCTCAGACCAAAGGTCAGTTGGGGAGAACAATTTAGACATTCGAGAAAATACTAAGAGTATGAGCGCAAGATCTTCAAGGAGAATGGATAGACGAGTTACAACTCATTAAGGCCGTGTATATATAAAGATAACACGTGTCCATTGAGAGAATTAAGCCTAAGATTATCAGAGTCGCGCAGCGGAAGCTAGCAGACCACTACTTTGAGATTAGACCAAACTAAGTTAAGAATACGGTATAAGTACCGTTAAGAATCCTCGATACAGAGACTAAGTCATTTCTGATCGAATTATAAGTAAGATAGATGACGTGGAAGCTAGAATGCTTGGTGAGAATTAGACATCTTGAACTTATGTTCAAAGATGATGTGACGCTGATTACGTGGGCGTAATCCATTTTAAGGGGGGTAGAGCGAAAACCGCTTAGCGTATGTTTGTGTACTGAGTACATAAACTACGGTGTGCATATCACAAAACAATTTGAGAATATGTTTTACATAAACAATTTAGATAAATCATGGTTATTGCACACAGAAGATGTGAATACCATACATATTAAGTACCTATCTTGTTAACTCCGGTGTGTGTGACAAGTTAAGAGAATTAAGGAGGAGGTTTAAGGAGACTTAAGAAATAAGGAATATATGAGGTATGAGTCGATATGAGACTATGTGTGAGATAAGAATAAGATAACATTATGAGATACAATTTGATATGATTATGAGTTAGGAAATAGTAATGCTATGTGGTATGAGACAGTGGAAGTTGGTATGGGACAGTTATAGAACTTAGTAGGAGTTTAAGTCTTGAGGTAATTACTAAGAGACGAATTGGGAATGTTTGATGGAATGAGTCCACACTTTGGAGATGTATTGATTATGATTAGAAGAACTAAAAAGATAGAAAATTGGACATGAGTGAATTATCTGATGTTTGAAAATGACGTGGGAGGTGGAACTTGATTTTCTAGGGATCAAGGGAAACCGAACACATATTGGAGTGGAAGGATGGTTCTACACTGATGCTGATCACATCAGGGTAGGATTATTCCTGAAACTCCCTACCAGTGGTCACAATTAAATCACACTAAGGATAGAGGCCTTAGGATAAAATGGAATGGAGTTGAGTTGATTGTATTTTTAATTAGAGGAATTATTCCTCACATGACCTCGTAAACAGGATTACCTTTTTACTGAGTCTCGCCCATGAAGTCGAGGATGCAAGAGCCTTTGTCTTCGGACCGGTGACATGGGGAGAGCAGAGTGTTTTGTATTCTGGCCCATGGTGACGAGGACGAATGAGCCATTGTCTACGGACCGGTGACATGGGAGAATACGTTGGAAATATGTGAATGTTTCAATCATCAAAAGAAACAAAAAGAATTTTGAGTGCTACACATGCTTAAGCATGTTGTGTGATATTTAAGTATAAGAATATGGCGGATCTAATGATCCAATGAGATTAAGTATACATAAGTATGATCTATATGATCTAAGGAATGAGGTAAGACATGTATTCTAATAAGAAAGATGCATGGGAACTTTGGGACAAAGTTCTTTTAAGGGGGGTAGATTGAAATACCCCAACCTAAGTATGCTAAGTAAACATCAAATCATGATGTAGAAAGGCTAAAATATGCCTTAGAAAGATTGGTAGACAATTTAAACCAAGGAAAACACAAGAAAATGCCTTAAGGGCAATTAGGGCAAAAATGTGCTCTAAGCTTGGAGAGACTTGGGTGAGTACCAAATATCATGATAAGACCTTAGTAATATTCTAATGGTCATTTTAAACCAATTACCAAAGAAAACCAAGCTTGAAAACAAGCTAAAACACAAAATCTGCTTTAAGAAGTCTTAAAGCACATTTTTGAGAATTGTCTTAGAATTGAGTTTTGAGTGGCTAAATGTCCATCATTACTCTTTAATCAACATGTGTACTAATTAGTATCACATTAGGAGGTCTAAATCAATGGGAAATCAAAAATTTCAGAAATATGTGCACTAATCAGTGAATAGTGCCAAATAGTGACTAGTTTAAGTTTTAATCAATATAAGCTAATTAATTGGTCAACAAAGACCATGACTAGCCTTATTTAAGATAGGGGGCCGGTTTTATAAGGGAGGGTGAGTCACCATAAGTAGTCAAATAAGGAGGAAAAGAAGAGATAAGTAAAGAGTACTATTTGCTTTATTAAAGCAAATATCTTATATTAGCACCTTTCTTTTCTCTCTTCATTTCTCTTCTTCACACGGTTCCACCATCTTCTTCCTCCCTTCATTCATGTGAGCAGCACCATGGCAACCCAAAAACCCCCTTGCTTGTCCAAACTTGCTCATTTTAGCTCCAAATAAAAAACTAAGCATAGATTTCTCTTAGTTAGACCAAGGCCTTGCTTCCTATCTTTCCAAAATTTGAAAAGCCTATTTGGAGCCATGGGAAAAAGCCACTGATGGGGGAAAAATAAGTTTGAAGAGCTCATTAGATTCTCCATTCTCTTAAGGTA